>JAAEAF010013208.1:0-15147 GCA_011037195.1 Triatoma infestans
TTCTGTCATCTAAATAATGTTAATTAGAATTATATATGTTGTTGGAATGAAAAAATCGGATAACCGAAAGTGCGTTTATTTTAACACTTTACTAAATGATTTTTTTCCCTTTTTCGCGATTTTCTCAAAAATGGCTTCGACGATTTTCTTGAAACATATTTATATAAACTAAACAGGCAAGGATCTACATCTTTTCTTTAAAACATTTCTCTGAGAAAATTCATTTAAGGGCACTTTTAGGGGAGCGGTGGGGTTACAGCTTTCTCAAAAGTGGTATCTCATAGTTGATTATATAATTCCATTATCCATACAAAATTAATTAGAAATAAATTAGATGGCCCAAATTCCAAGTTTTAAGGAAATTAGTAAGCCGGAAGTGCGCATTTACTGAAAAGTTTTGTCAGTTTTCGGACGAATTTCGTTATATTTGGTGCACAAACTACATCATTTGTCAATTATAATTTTGAGAACAGGTGTAAGAAAAAGTTGTGTGTGAGTGTTTCACACCAGATTTTTTTTTTAATAAATTTATAGTTATATTTATGTAATAAATTTCAGGTATTTCTTCAGGTTAATGAGACCTTTACACTTTCAATTATATATATATATATATATGTATATATTTCTATTTTTTTATTTAATTTCTATGAATTTAATTATATTTAAAATTGTACAATATTTCTATGTATATTTTATTCTTGTTTTCATTTCCGTTTGAGTTTTTTTTTTAATTTGTTTATAATAATTATCATATGTCTAATTCACTGCAATATTTATGAAGCTTTTTTAAGCAATTATATAAGTAATTAAATTAATAAACGAGTACAATAAGATAAATATAAATTAATTACAAATATTTAACTTTTTAATATTCCATTGGAAAATATTTCTCACCATCTACTCCAATCCCTGCCAAAAAAAAACATTCACCCATTGATCAATAACATAATTAAATCGTAGAAAAAAAAATAAAAAGGAAAGGGATGTTAATTAAAAGAAAATAATTGGGTCATCTAAAAAGAAAGTGAAAGATTTCAAATGCTTGAATATATAAGACTTTGAAACTTATCTTTTCCAACATTTCGTCTCAAATTGTAATTATATTTTAATTGTTAAGATTTTTATCAAAAGATGAAAAGATTTTTCTTAAAATAATAATGAAATAAATTACAATATATTGATGGATATTGATAGAGAAGACTACCCAAAGAAATACCCACAAGGCCGACAAGTTGTTATAAATTGATGTTCTAAGTCGCCTTAAAACGTCTACCTCAACACTGCTGCTGTGCTGTTCTAAAATTGCAAACAGAAACTTTCCAAAAAAAAATCATTTTCTGATTAGTGTGATCATAACTTTGGTAATTACAGAAATCTGATAAATTTACCACAATACTTTGCTGTTGAAATGTTATTGATGTGTTGTGATATGTAGTGTGCTGACGATACTGCCTACACCATATCCTCTTTCCGAGTTGACACAATAGCCAACCATTTCTCCATTGCCGTTCGAAAAAGCTTTGATTACTTTAAAAAATGGAGAATTAGGCTGTAATGACATATCAGGGCCATAGCAATGTCAAAGTGGCTCCAGCCAGTCGCTATCTTCACAAAGGATGGCAGGAAGAAAGGATAATTTAAAGCTAGTGGCCCAGCCGACCGCTGTCTTCAAGCAAGGGCCGCGGCCAAACAATAACCCTTTTCAATACAAGGGTCAATACATTACATCAAAGATAAGCACCGATAAAGCTGGCCATTGACCTAAATCACTGGTCACCGACCTACCCAAGGTCGCACATACAAGAGATGTCTTAGTAAGAGTACCTTCTTACACACTTGACAGTGTGTGAGTAAGACTAATATAAACTTCGTCCCACTGGAGGAGGGGATTATTATATCATTATATCATTCATTTTACACGAATATCACGATCAGTATATCAGTATCACCAGTATCATTATATATTCATCATTCATTTTAATACGAGTATCATTACAACATCATTTTACAGCAGCAGTTATACTTGAGTTCCGATCGCGTCCCTATATAAGGTTTAACTTATAATTATTTTCATAGTTCTGCATATTAGTTATTTATTTTAATCATATTAAATTATTTGTTATTTAACTCTTTAAATTATTTAATTATTTTTATCATTTCGTGTTAATTGTTAGCAAACCACACATTTAAATTATTGTAAAAATATAGTCAATTTTTATAAATTCAGTGTTAGTAATTCAAGCAATAACTCTCTAAACTAACTTCCGCCTAATAAATCCCTCTTCAAGATATCTAACTTCATACCTTAGGAATCACGACAATTGATCCCACTACAAGGCCAAATAATACGAAGACTGAAGCAATTTTATTTACACGCAGGAGGCCGCATATGACGCATTTTGTCAAAGTTAATGGAAATACCCTTCCTTGGGCGAAAGAAGTTAAATATCTCGGGATTGCGTTAGACTCAAAGCTGACGTTCACAAAACATATTAATACAGTATGTGACAAATCTGTAGGCATCATGTGCAGCCTATTTCCACTCTTAAGCAAGAAATTCTAACTTGAATTTTGTGAACAAAAAATTAATATATTATCTGTACATACGTTCAATTTTATAATACGCAGCTCCTATCTGGTCAAACACTTGTCCTACTAATTATGGAAAATTACAAAGAATCCAAAACAAATGTCTCAGATTGGTTGGATCTTTTCCCAGATGGAAACCTATCGAATATATGCATGCTGCACTTGATGTTGCTAGCGTATCAACTTTTATTTATAATCTTACACAAAAGTTCATCACCTCTTTGTGAAAACAGTCCCTATGCTCATATAGCAAACATTGGGACTTTAACTACAAACTAAGTTCTTTGAATTATAAAAAATATAAGCATAAGAGGCTTAAGCATATTCTGTTTTAATTTAATGTGTAGATAAGGTTTATTTTTTCCTTATATAATCTATTGTTTATTTTAATTTGTGTAAATATGAAAGCTTGTAGAGTGTATATAGAGGCACAAGAGCCGCTTTTAGTTGTATTGTTTTTATGATTTTATTTGTAAATAAACTTATTCTTATTCTTCTTATTCTTAGTAGCTTGTGGTGTGAGCGGTTTTGTAAAGGGCTTGTGTGTATGTTTACAGAATGAGAAGTATATTAGTAAATAACAAGAAATCACCACTGTTTTTGAAATAAATATATTCTCTAAGTGAATTTATAAATGCTTTACGAAATTCACAACTATGTGCTTATTAAATCAACTGTTTATCTAGAATAAATGCTAAACTCTATAACTGGCACTGAATTTAAGGGAGCGATTCCTGAAGCAAGTGTTCTGGTTGGATGTTTGCTTCAGACTGTTCTTGAAAGAATGCCTTCTAATTAATTGTTCGTTCAAATCTTCCCCTGTGAGAAAAAGGGGTAGACAATGCTAACAAGGTTCATGAACTCTTCCTGTAACTGTACTCTTCTACCTGGGTTACCCTTTTTCCCAACTAGCTTGCATTTTTCTCATAATTTTTTTCAATTAAAATAGATATAATTTCTTGCATCCATCATACTGTCGTATAATGTGTAAAAATGGTATTACTATGTTCCCATGTTCTATTTAATTAAAAAAGAAATTCATTAAAGAATATTATGTATATTTGAGCATATAACGATGTAATTCAAATGTAAACGCATCTAAATAAAGCAATTATAATGATTTGGTAGGAATTAAAAAAAAAGGGTATTGCGGTAATTAGTGGACTATTTATTTTCCAACGCTGTTTCCGCACACACATTAAATATAACGCTTCCAAGCCTAACAAATTAAATGGTCTATTGTAGATATTACATTTGACTTTTTACAATTAAAAATAAATAAATAAATGGGATGTTTAATTTTAATTAAGTTATTTTTAAGTTATTTGTTTTTTGTTTTTTTTTAACAGGAATATTTTTTACAGAAACATCGTTGTAGGTATTTTATAGTAATAATACTTTTACACTAAAATAATAATTATTTTTAAAAACTTATAAAATAACAAGTCCAGTATTATAAAATATGTAAAGAACTATAATTCCTCATCAAATTCTAAAGAAAACTTTTAAGAAAAATAGAGTAAATGCTGGCCAAGTGCCATAACATGACTGAAACACTAACTGCACTACCCATTTATTTTATGTTTTATTTACTTCAGTTTCCTTTATCCATTAAATTTTATGACATATTCACCTCACTTGTGTTTACAAGTATTTTATATTTTTTATTTTATTTTAGCTTCTTTTTTTTAATATTTTTTTTTTTTTTGGAACAATGAATGACCTAAATACAATCGTCAAGAACTTTCAAAGATTATCTTCTCTCTTTTTTTTAAGGATGAAAAGAAGTTATGAACTGAATTTACATAAAAAAAAAAAAAAAATTCATTTATAAAGATAAGAGAGTGCCAATTTTTTCAAACTGCTAAACAATAGAAATAGAAGGATTTAGATACGTGATGTAGACGTAGAAATAGAAACATGGCTGGAAATAGAAAGATTGGAAGATCCAAAGCAACATGGTTGGACCAAGTGACAAGGGATTTACGAGTAGCTAGAGCAGTCGATTAATGAAGATTGGCTTTAGACCATGAAATTTGCAGAAAGTTTTAAGTGAATGCCAAGGCCCCCGAAGCGAACTGCAGTGCCGCAGAAAAAAGTAATCTTTAACCTGTGTAAAATTTCTACTTTCTTCACAAAAGATGAAAAATACGTTGTTCTAAAAAAAATAATTCTTTTTTTTTTTAATCTTTACTTATGCTATAATCAGCGCAATAAGTAACAATTATTACAAAGAACATAAATACACAATGAGTGGAGAAGCTACAGACACACTGGTAACACACCAGAACTACATAAAAATACTATTCACTCTCTTCACTTGAGAGGAGATCACGAGGCCATTGTTTTTTAATACGTCTAGGAGGGTTATTGGGAAGTATTCGGGAAAACGGTGTTGAACTAAAGGATTAATGTGTGACTGTAGGTTAATATGGCATTTCCTGTAACGGGTTTGGGCGACTTGAGCATGAACGGTATTTTAAGGTCGGTTGGAGACGTAAAAAGGAGGGTTTACAATGTTATGGAGGATTCTGGATTGTAGAGGTTAAAGTCTTTGGAGATTAGAGCGTTTGGTTGAACCCTATAGTTCTATCCCATACGCCCAGATAAGCTTTAAAACAGATGTATAAATTAGTCTTTTGTTGTCTAGGAAGAGTTGAGATCTGTTGTCCAATACTCTTTTAAGTAATCGAAAGCGTATGTTTAGTTCTACTGTTATAAATCGTGCATGAGGATTCCAGGTAAGTCTTCGGTCTAAGTAAAGCTCAAGATAGCGAGCAACGTTGACCACTGGTAAGGAAATTAAGATGTAGTAGACAGGGGGAACAGTAATGCGTCGAAGAGTGAAGGTAATGTTTTGGGACTTGTTTTCATTGAGTTTAATGACCCCGGAGAGGTGGGTTTGCAGATTTCTATGGGCTATTACAGGATCATTGTTATAGACAGGATAGCGGTATCATCTGCATAGGTGAGAAAGATAGTATCAGGATGTGTTGGGATGTCTGCAGTGTATACTGAGTAAAGTATAGGACCTAGAATGCTACCTTGCGGTACTCCAGCTTCGGCATGCTTGAAAGGAGAGAAGGATGATCCGATTTGTACTCGGAAATACCTATCGGATAAGAAGGATTTTAGGATGAGGTAATAGATGGCTTGAAGGATGCCCTCAAGTTTCCAGAGCAGCCAGGGAGCCATACTCGATCGAAGGCCTGCTTGAAATCGAGGAAAACCCCCGAACACTCCTTCTTTCCAAGGGAGGATGCAATGGTGTCTACAAGGCGGAGAATTTGTTGTATGGTAGAATGGAGACGTCTAAATCTAATGTGATGGTCTGGGACAACATTGGAAACTTCAAGGATTGGTAGGAGGATATGTGTAAGAATGAGTTTCAAAGACATTCAATAAATGAAAATTAACTGGTGGAGACATCGCTGCCGTTTTACAGAGTCCATAATATATATTGCTCAAACACCTACAAGATGCTACAAATTATATTCCACGTTGCACCTGAATTATTTTTCCTGGTTCTGGCAGCTCCTTTTTTCTTAAATATTGATATAGCATTACTAATGAAAAAAGTTAAATAACACTGATCATAAGTAATAGTTGAGTTTGCCCGCACTTAATGAAATAAGCAAAAGGTTGATTTTAATTTTAAAATTATTTTAACTCTGTCTCCTTGACAGTTCCTAAAGGAGGACATCAAAGGTGTCCGAAACTTTGTGAAGAGATCCTTGGGCAAAATTGAAAAGATTTTCTTTCGCCACAGCCAACCATTATTTGGTTATTTTGAATAATAGTGGCGTTAGGATGTTTAAAATCAGGTATAATAAGAAGGTGGCGGAGGATAGGGATTAGCTCAGTCCCAAACACAAATGGGCTTCAAGCAGTATCACTCCACAATGCACCAGTTAGCTAGAGTAGTAAACTATATACTTAAAAATATGGCAGATAAGAAAACTATAGCTAAGTTCCTTTTAGACAGTGAAATAGCTTTTGATTCTGTCTGGATAGAAGGATTAATTCACACGTTACTCGAATTCAGAGTCTCAGCTGGAATATGTAAAATACTACACTCATACCTTAGCAACGGACACTTCAAGGTTAAGATAGACATTTCAGACTCCAATATAACCCATATTCCCGCTGAAGTGCGGCAAGGTTCTGAACTCTCCGCCTGGTTAGTGCACTGGACTCTCACGCGGTGGACCCAGGTTCGAGTCCAGCTGTGCTGCCCTTAGATTTTTTTCTTCCTAGGAGCCCCTACATCTCACTGTCTGGTGATGGACAGTGTTATCTGTAAAGAGAGAACATTTTCCGGAGGCCGGCAGTGCACTGAGAAGGCTCCGGGCGCCAATTATCATAGATGTTTACGCGCCTTAAAATTAAAATATAGGTATATATATATAAGGAGGAGGTTAGTCCATATTCCAATCCAGTTTTAGACTATTTAATATATATAGTAACCATGGTAAGAGATTCTAAACATGGCTAAATGAAATAAATGCAAAAAAAAAAATATTGAACAATTGAGTGAAGTGCCAAATTCTCGGGGATTCAGGGAGCCAAGCCCTTATAGTAAATAAATGAATAAATAAATCAAAGCTATGTAAATTGCAGTAGGTGAAAATCGTGTGTGTGAAACACTTACGATTAAAAACACTTAAATTGCATCAATATTCAATCACCGGTAAAAATATGACTGGCGATCATGCAGGGAGGTAGTTTTCCTTGAATTGTTATCTGAAAAATTCTTGAAAAATCATTTAGCTTGCGATATATCCAAGTTAAGTTGCGATATATTCTGCAAGTCTTGAGTGTTAGTTCGATTTGTAAAATTTGATTCGAAGCAAAACAAGGTTTTCGCCACTGCCTTATAAGATTAAGCTAAAAATATTCAAAAAATTATTCTGAGTGAAATGGCAGAAAATGATGTGAAAGAAAAGAGACGCACTATTGATTGATACTGTTGCTTGCATAATTTAAACTTACATTTACTTAGTAAAGAGCAAATATTTACTAGGTAAAAATTAGAGACTAACATAGTGTCTAGGGACTATATTGGTCGAAGATACATTCTTCATGACTGTTTATTGATTGGTGGTAGATTCTTGAAGGCTTGGTTTGAAGACTTGTTATAGACACTTGCTTATTCACTTCTTGATGACCGGTTAATGATTCTCGTTTCCTTTTAAGGCTGGCTAAAGACTGTTGCTTGCTCACTTGTTGAATACTGTTTGAAAATTAACATAGATTCCGATTTGAGCCCGTATTCACACAAATAGAAATAAAAGAATCCTTGGAGACTTTGGCGAAGATCATTGCTTAAATTGGTTAACTTCTTGCGCTGGAGTCGCTCAGGACTTGTCAGATCCAGAGTATATGGCAATAATAGCACTATACTACAGAAGAGAAGCAAAGGCGATGATGTAATGGAAATTTTTTCTTCTTATCACATTACGTAATAACACGTTTCTTATACTTAAACCAACAAACGCAAAACACACATACTTATATTATACATTTATACATATGTTTGTATATGTAATGACATGGAAGGTCATACCAATGTCAAAGTGGTTCCAACCAACTGCTATCTTAACAAAGGCTGGCAGTAATAAAAGAACAATTTATAACCAGCGACCTAGTTGGCCGCCGGCTTCAAGACAGCCGCGGCCAAACAAACAACAAAGCCTTTTCATCAATACTGTACATCAAAAGCAAGCACCGAAAAGGTTGGCCACTGACCTAAATAAGGTCAGCTAACTACGAAGGTCGCACAAGGTTGCACACTAGGACAGATGTCTTGGTGTGAGTGTGGCCAACACCAATATATAAACTCTATCATATACAACGAGAGGATCATTATACCATATACGACGATACGAGCACGTCCATATACACGAGCAGCAGTTTACGCGTCTATATACAGTTTCATTTAAACTTATCATCTTTTAGTAGTGCATCTTAGTTCGTTTATTTTATCATTCTAATTTATTACTTATTTATCTTCTATTTATTCCTAAGTATTTTGCTAGTTATTAGTTACCATTTATACGTTAAAATTATTGTTAAAATACAGTTTATTTTTATAAAATCCGTATTAATAATTCGAGCACTAACTTTCCAAATCTCTCAACTAACTTCCGCCCTCTTCAAGACATCTACTACATCAGGAATCACATCAAACGATTCCATTACATATATAGACCCAATTATCCATAGATAGCATCAAGATGACTTAATCAAGAACTCAGAATCGCTCACTCAGTCGCCACGTATCTACAACACATTATATGTTTCTTCATCAAAAGACCTCACCACTCAATCGCTATACTCTTTCAAATAAAGATTACAAATAAAAGTAATAGGCGAAAAAGTAATTGCAAAATTTTAAGAATGTAGTTGGAGCCGTTTTAAGAAAATCGCTGACAAACCATTTAGTAATATCCTACTTCCGGTTTACAGATTCTGACCGAACCTCTTTGCTATGGGACCTCTAAGAGTATCTAAAAAAAATGTGAGCTTCCGGCAATTTTTCATTTATGAGATATTATGTACTATGTCTCTCTTACCACACGTACACAAACATACACACAACACACACACATAAACACACATAGACCTATTTATAAAAAATTTATTCTCATTCCAAAGAAACTCAAAAATGTATTTCCAGTAAAAATTGAAATGATCACAATTCTTCTTCCTACAGTTGTAAGAAAAAGAAAAATATCATGAGAATTGAAGACCATTAAAGTGTATTATTAAGAAGATCTTTTTAATAAATAAAGAAATATACAATCAACAAGCCAATAAGTGTGATGTGTAACGGAAACAATACGTTGATGTAAATTTCTCTACACGAAAATAATAATTTTGCTCTGACGATGGATGAAAATCCAAAAACCGGTAATTAATATGAGAAGTATGCATGCTAAAACGGATAAAATAACAAATAAAGAAATAATATAAATATAGAAAATAAATTTTTAAAAAATAATCACAGATATATCGGGTGATATGTTGTATATGATCCCAGGTGCAATATATCTATAAAATGACCAAGTAAACTTCTGAATGTTGACAAAGATAATAATATATGGACATTAGTCTCGTATAGGGAACAGATTAATGGAGCACACAGCGGGGAAAGCTTCCAACGTTGTTTAGTAATAAATTGTCCCTGATGGACGCATGGCAGAATTAAAAACCGTTCAATGCCAAACGAAAGTGCTGCGTTGTTGTCCCACGAGGTTTCAGACGTGTTAGAGTGAGAGGGTCTGCAAAGTATGATGGTGAGGAGCGACCAGTTGTTTGTTTAATACGTGCCTTTCTCTTCAAATATTTTGTCTCATCCACAATTACATTTAACAACACAATTTTAGGATATTCAGTTCTATGTATGTATGTATGTATGCGGCATCCGTTTATGGTTGAATGCTTCATCCTTAATAACAGATGAACAAAAGTCATAAATCAAATGTAGAGACAAATGTTTAGAGATTCTCATTTCTCTGCACCAAAAATACTTCCCTCCTTTTTCATATGTTAATCGTAAATATAGTAAATCACGGAGCATGCTCTTGTTTTAAACTGTAAATATCTCATGGTTACATACTTACGCTCTGAAGAGGGAATAATGCGAACATATGAATTTTTGAAATTGTGTATTCAACGGATTTTACATTTTGTGAGATCCTATTACGAAAAAACTGTTTTTTAACGACTGCTCTGTGTGAGTGTGTGATTTTTATGATATTCGAACGAATTATCTTAAAAAATCAAATCTCACAGGAAGTTCAAATTGATATTTCATTTCGACTGTGCGTTTTTGCTGAATAATAATTTCAGTTTGTTTTTGTGATTTTCTCAAAATGTCAACGATTTTCATTAAAATTCGTGACTAGCTATACATTAAATGCATATCACTTTCTTTTTTCTGAACCAGGGAAATTGAATTTTTGATGTGATTTTTGGGACTCCAAAGCACGACCTTTAGTACAATGTATGGTTCTATCAATATATAATATCATCGTACATTAGAAGAATTGCAAGAATTCCAAATTTGAGCAGAATTGCCTCACTAGAAGTGCCACTTAAGAGGTTTTGAGTTTATCAAAAACGACTTTCTTTAAACTTGAATTATTGACTACACAGATAGAAATGTATCACTTTTATTTGAAACATCACACAGTAAAAAATAATGTTCTTTAATTTCGAGTAATCTCCGACGTTAAATTGCAAATGTTTATTTGGCTCCCTCTTCAGTATTACAACTTAATCACTTTAACTATTGTAGGTAGGTACATGCACCATCACCACAGTTGCATTGTTAGGAAAAATAAATAAAAATCAAACTATAAATTAAATTGTTCATTTTATAATTTGTATTAATTGTAGTAAGATTAAGTCGTCACTCCACATTTTCTGTATGTGTGGGCTCTGTGGGGTACGGTCCAACCCCTGAGAACTTCGCATGGCCATTTTATACGAGCTTATCCCACTGTTTAAAAAAATGATAACAAAGAATAATTGCAGACCCATCCACATATTCAATAAAGAATAATTTCTAAAATTAATTCTAAAAATAATATTTTTTTGTAACTTTAATGTAACTTTATTGCAATTGTCTGTAAAAATATTAAATTTGACTTTCTTCTTTCTTTTATGTATAAATGTGTGTACAGTTTGGTTTTCTTGTATCGTTGGTATAAACTTTGTTATCTTGTAATATTTAGTTTAAATATGTATTGTTTTGCAAATTGCTTTAAACTTTACTTTTAATATTACTGTAAATACTAAATATTATTGTAAAGTGGCGCATGTTTTGATTCAATAAAAAAAAAATCAATCGACCTTTGTAAGGCATTAGACAAAGTTCCACGTTTACAAATTTGGTCAGTACTGGCAAATAGGAACGTTAATAAGACCTTGTTAAAAATAATTGGAAAGTTTATATAAGAATTGCTGCAATTATGTGAGAACATCTAAACTGTCGCCCGAAACATTTAAAACTACGGCAGGTGTGAGACAGGGAGACAGTCTAAGTCCACTACTCTTTATTATATTTATGGACGACATACTAAAAGCTTGCCAAACCAAAACCAAGGATTTCCAGTTATGATATCGACAGTTAGAACCAGTAACATTCTCTTCCCTGATATATGCAAATGACCTGGTTGTAATAGCAGACTCTAAGGAGAAGCTCCAACATAACGTCAATGCTTGGGTGGAGGAGCTAGAAAAGAGAAATATGCAAATAAACCTAGAGAAAAGTAAAACCATGGTAGTAAGCGGAACGGAAAAGAGACATGTTATAAGGATAAAGACGAAACCACTCGAACAAGTGACCATCTATAGGTATTTAGGTGTTTGGATTAGCTCATATGGCAGGGTTAAAGACTAGTAAAATGCAAGGTCTGCGGCATCTAGAAGGTTGTTCCAAGCCATGGACCAAAAATTCATCAGCAAAAGAGAGGTCTCTAAGCAAATGAAGCTAATGATTTCTAATTCAATATACCTCCCAACCCTAACATACGGATGTGAATCCTGGGCCCTCACAAAAAGCTGCAAAAGCCGTATATAAGCGAGAGAATCGCGTTTCCTCCGCAGAGTGGAGGGTAAGACAAGAAGGGACCGAGTAAGGAACTCTACTATTAGAAGTAATCTGGGTTGTGAAGCGATTATGGAGCGAATTAGACGCACCCAACTAAGATGGTTGGACATATTATAAGGATGTACCAAGAGGAAGGAGAAGAATCACCTGCTACATAATATTAAAAAATTTCTCGGGGAAACGGGCACGACAATGTGGGCAAAGCTAAATCAATGGCCAGAGATAGAGACGGATGGCGACTCTTTTGGAAATCCTCTACACTGCAAGGTAGAAGAGGAAGAGAATACGTAAGTAAGTACTGCTGTAAAGTGGCACATTTGTATTTCAATAAAAAAAAATATTTTTAATACAATAAAATAAGTAAATATATTGAAGAGAATAGTCGGCGTGATAGTCTTGAGGAGGTAAGATACCCAGTGGTTTGTTATACATCACAGTTTGTCTAAGTCGGATAGTGGGTGTGTTGCCACACTGAGCGAGCTTTTTGCTTTTCTCTTATAAGCATCCTCACTAAAAGTGGAATGTTTCTTTTGCCGAAAGTTTTCTGTCAAGTTTGTTTGCAGTAGTCCAAAATAGAAGTTTGTATTTACGTGGTTAAAGTTTGTATTGCGTGGGTTTATTTCGTCATGTGTTTTTAAGGATACCAAAAGTTTCAGTTTACTTTCTAAGTTATTTGCGAAGAGCTTCCAGTCGACTGGTCCTTTTATAAGAATGGAACGCACAGGGGCATTTCTTGTAATTGTAATAAAGTAGGACAGGGCTATGATGTGAAGAAAGATTAGCAAGCGTGTAAATATCCATTGTAATAGGATCCAAAGGGAGGAATTCATAGCAGAGAAAGAAAGAAAAAATGACAGGACCGCTCTCTCGGACTAGAGTGGGAGAAATTGCATGTGTCATTCACCTTACCCTTCACCACTCTACCATACTCTACCATTTTAGTGTAAAGTTCAGGCAGTCAGTGTCACTTTTAAAATTATACAGTGTTCACCCATATCTAATTAGTTCATTCAAACCAAACCATTTTTCTCCTTCATCATACCCATTGTATCCGTATATGTAGATGTCATTTATCTACATAACTACGAAGATTACGCTAAATATCTACTTAACTACTGAGATTACGATGGTCGTAACCGGAAGAGCGAATTCCAATTCAAATTAAGCATTCTTTCCATGAATATAAATAAAATTAGACTACTATCATAAGATGATTATGAAAATTAATTCCACAATGGAAATATAGTAAAAATAACAGTTACACTTAGACAGCGTGAATATCGGCGGGGGGGGGGGAAGTAAAATATATATTATTAAATAATTTCTACAGAATATTTCAAATATTTTTAAAATAAAATAAAAATAAATGAAATTGAACAAGTTGAGAGTACTGTTTTCCCCATACCTGTAGTATGTAATACTCGTACAACTTCAATTATATGAGTACAATTATTTATAGAATTTAATTGACAAATTTACATGAAAAAGTGGTAGAGGTTATTGGATGTGCATAGTACCTCTGTCTCTGTGGCAGCCATTCTGACCTATACAACAAAACTTATAAGTGACAGTTTAAATTTGAAAACTGACAGGTACCAAAGAAACACATATTTTATACAGACAAATGTTTCAACTAAAAGTAGTACGTTTATATATCTGTTCAGTTAGTATACGTAGTTTAAAGAGAATTACAATAGGTGTTTTCGAGAAAATTCTAATTAATTCAAAATGCCAATTCTATAAAGTAGCCCTTTCTGTTAATTAAATTATCTTCAAATTTGAAATTCTACCAATATATTTTAGTACACCTTCATAAATATCATATAAATGATAGAACTATATATTGTACTTAAGTGTTTACGGTTTACTTTATAGGAAGCCGTTTTAAAGTGATTTAAACCTTTAAATTTCCCATTTCCCTTCTCAAGCTCGTTACGTTTTTTCTTTTTTATCTTTGCCCCCATTTATCAGTGCCCGCATCATTTATACTCAGCAAAGATAATTTTGGGGAAGTTAGTATACGTATTATGATCATTAGTCCATGCTCTCGCCTAGATCGTATAGGGGCATATAGGAAATGTGGGCCTTAATACCAAGACTTCTAATGTGTATTAAAGTCTCCATATAGTGTCAGTTTAAATTTAAACCAGCTGTCTGACCCCAATATTCTTCTAAAATTTTGGGAGGGGAAGGGATCTTGCAAATAAAGGTGGGTGATACGTTTCTATCTATATAGCGATATATTCCAAGTTTAAAGTAAATCGTTGTAACATTTTCTGAGAAAATTACTAAAAAACTCAAAAACCTATTCGATAAAACCGTAGTTTCGATTAATCGATTTTCTTCTTAAATTTAGAATTCTATCAATTCTCCAATTTTGTATTAATATTATGTAGGTGATGTAAAACCATATTTATTATACTGAAGTGGTACTTTAGAGGAAAGCATATCATGATTGTTTCCTCAAAATCCTCCCAAAAATCAACTTTGCCGGGAAAATATAGCAAATAAAAACTGATAGATATTTATGTATGTAGATAGTTATACGAAGTTAAAAAAAAAAAAAAAAATATCTGGTGTGAAACACTCACACAACTTTCTCTTACTCCTGTTTTCTCAAAATTATAATTGACAAATATTATAGTTTGTGTACCAAATATAATGAAATTCGACCGAAAACTGACAAAACTGTTCGTTTCAGTACTTCCGGTTTACTAATTGTCTTAGAACTTGGAATTTTGGGCCATCTATTTATTTCTAATTAATTTTGTTTGGATGATAGAATCGTATAATCAACTTTGAGATACCACTTTAGAGGAAGCTGTAACCCCAGCTCTCCCCTAAAAGTGCCCCTAAATGAATTTTCCCAGAAAAATGTTTTAAACCAAAGATGTAGAGCTTTGCATTTTTAGTTTAGTTATGAAGGTTCAAGAAAATCG
>JAAEAF010013210.1:0-12020 GCA_011037195.1 Triatoma infestans
TCCCTCGCTCCTTAAAAAAAAAAAAAAAAAATCTGGTGGGAAACACTCACACACCTTTCTCTTACACCAGTTCTCAAAATTATAATTGACAAATTTTATAGTTTGTGTACCAAATTGATTTAAATTCATCGAAAAAACTGTCCAGTAAAAGCGCACTTCCGGCTTACTAATTTTCATAAAACTTGGAATTTTGGCCACCTAAAATTTATTTTATTTAGATTAAAATCAACTTTTATTTAGATTAATTTTGTTTGGATGATAGAATTGTATAATCAACTATGATAGCACTTTAGAGAAAAACATAACCCCACCCCTTTCCTTAAAGTGCCCTTAAATGAATTTTCCTAGAGAAATATTTTAAATAAAAGTTGTAGATCTCTGTATGTTTAGTTTATGTAGGAAGTTTCAAGAAAATCGTCAGATTCACTTTTTAAGAAAATGGCGAAAAACTGAAAAAATCATTTAGTAAAGTGGTAATGTAACATACTTCCGGTTATCAGATTTTTTTGAAACTAGGAATTTCAACGTCATATTCAATTCTAATTAATATTATTAATACGATAGAATTGTTTAATAAACTGAAATAGCGCACTTTAGATGAAAACCTAATTCCACCCCTCCCCCATAACTGCCCTTAAATGAATTTTTCCAGAGAAACATTTCAAATAAATGTTCTAGCTTTTTGTATGTGTTGTTGATATACCAAGTTTGAAGAAAATCGTCGAGCTAAATTTTGAGAGAAATGCAAAAAAGTAAAAAAACCAATAAGTAAAGTGTTACTTCCGGTTGAGGAATTTTGACAGATGACCCACTGTCAGAAGCCATGGTGATACCTAAACAGAATATCAAGTTTCAACTTTCTGCGGTTTTTGAGCTATGTTGTTCACATATATATATATATACACACACAGAGAGACCATTTGCTAAAAACCACTTTTTTGGACTCAGAGGACCTCAAAATGGATATTTCCGGTGAAAACTGGATATCAAAATTTGACACGATTACAATATTTCCTCCGACTAGGAGTAAGAGAAAGTAGAAATTAGGAATTAACAGGTATTTCATTTTTACTTCCTCTTAGTTCTTAATAAGAGAAGGACCAGACGATCGTTCCAGATTTTCGAAATGAGTTTTCACCGGAAATACATGATTTGAAGCGCAGGTAGCTCAAGCTTGATATTCAGTTAATGAAGTGCTACTACTACTAAATCTGACATTAATTTTTTTGGGTAAACTGTAGCAGTAAGCTTTCCTTTAAAGTCCCAGTTTAATGTACAACGGTTCTGCCACCTATACAGTATTAATTATATACTTTATTAATTAGCGTTGCTAATTAATACTACATATTAATTAGCGTTGCTAAACATTGATTTTTTTTTTTTTAATAAGTTTGTGGAATTTGTTGTTTTAGATTTCAAAATATTATATGATGTTGGGTTCAAAGTTAGTGGCGCTCTCCTCTGAACTAGAATACTTACACTTTTTCTACTTACCTGAATTGGTACTTACTTATAACATCTATATATTTATAAACTATAAAATCTGAAGTTTAATGAAATTTATTCCTTGCATTTTTACTTCCTCTTACTTTGTAGTAAGAGGAGGAAGTATTGTAATCGGTGCCAAATTTCCGATATCGAGTTTTCACCGGAAATATCCGTTTTGAGGTATCTTGAGTCCAAAAAAAGTAGTTTTTAGAAAATGCTCTCTCTCTCTCTCTGTATGTGTGTGTGTGTGTGTGTGTGTGTGTGTGTGTATATATGTTTGTGAACAGCCTAGCTCAAAAACCACAATAAATTGTAACTTAATATTCCGTTTAGGTTTCATCATGGGATTTAACAGTACGTTATCTGCCAAAATTCCTCAACCGGAAGTACCACTTCATTGCATTTTTTTTTTCACTTTTTTGCGATTTTCTTATGATCAACTACACATACAAAAATCTACAACTTTTATTTGAAATATTTATCTGGGAAAATTTATTTAAGGCTAATTTTGGGGGAGGGATGGGGGGTTAGGTTTTTTTCTCTAAAGTGCTATTTCAGTTTACTATAAAATTCTGTCATCTAAATAATATTAATTAAAATTAAATGTGTTGTTGAAATTCCGATTTAAAAAAAAAATCGGATGACCGGAAGTTTGTTTTTATTTGAAATGTATTTTTCAGTTTTCTAGTATCTTCTCGAAATCGGCTCCAACGATTTTCTTTAAACTAGGAATATGAACTACACATATAAAGAGCTACAACTTTTATTTGAAACATATTCTCCTGGTAAAGTCATTTAAAATAAGGAAGGGGGCTTTTGGTGGAAAGGTGGGGGCTATGTTTTCCTCTAAAATGCTAACATAGTTGATTATACAAATTCTCCATCTAAACAAAATTAATTAGAAATAAATAGTTTGCCAAAATTCCAAGTTTCAAGAAAATTAGTACACCGGAAGTGCGCTTTTACTGAAACAGATTTTTTTCAGTTCTAGTGGATCTGCAAGAGAAGAGAAAAAAAACACAAACAAGTTTTTTTTCAGTTTTCGACGAATTTCATTAAATTTGGTATACTAACTACAAAATTTATCAATTACAATTTTGAAGCTAGAGTAGGAGAAAGTTGTGTGAGTGTATCACACCAGATCTTTACATATATAATTGTATTAACAGCTATAGGTGAAAAGCTGTATGAGTGTTTTATACCCCTCCCCATGAAGTCTGCTTCATTTTGTTTTGTCAACAACCCTATTTTTTTTGTGGGGAGCCCGTTCATTGGATCAGGTTATCTGTATTAAAGCAGTGTCAACAGTAATAATTGAATATTCACATACAGATTTGAATATATATATATTTGCCGTTGTCATATTTTATTTGTGTTGAGATTAGGATACTAATAAAAATGCACGGTCATATAATAATTTTATCGATCATAAATATTTATTACTATTTTAATTACTAAGAGAGAGATAGGTATCTTTAGATAGCTATCTCTCTAAGTAAAAGTTTTCATTTTTAAAATGGCTTACTGTTTTCATTTATAGTAATTAGTAATTTGGATAAAATGTCATTTGTTTAACTGTTTAGTTATGCCCTTAATACTTAATATTGGAGAAAGTTAACTGGAGAAAATGCCGCTTTTCTCTCTCTCTCTATCTGTAAATTTCTAAACTAACCTCCATTGATTTAGTTTGTTCCTATTTTGTTCAGTACAAGTGACAGTTCATTAGTTTCTGAAACATGCTAATTCATCGGCATCCTTTATTTTTATCTCAATCAAACATAGATTTCTTCATTTTAAGAGGCGACAAAAAAAAAATCAATTACTTTCTTTTACCTACATTAAGAAGAAAGTATTTGAATCATGGCAAATTTATAAAATTAAGTTTACACCGGAAAAATATAAATATGTACGCTTTCATATTCCTTTGAATATTCAAAATAAAAGCGTACTGCCGGTTTACTAATTTTCTTGAAACTTGGAATTTTGGCCATCAATTTATTTCTAATTAATTTTGTTTGGATGATAGAATTGTATAATCAACTATGATAGCACTTCAGTGAAAAATATAACCCCACCTCCACCAAAAGTGCCCTTACAATAATTTTCCCAGAGAAATATTTTTAATAAAAGTTGTAGATCTCTCGTCGGAGTCATTTTTGAGAAAATCGCGAAAAAGTGAAAAAAAAATCATTTAGTAAAATGGTAATTTATACGCACTTCTGGTTATCCGAATTTTTTGAAACTCGGAATTTCAACATCATATTCAAAATCTAATTAATATTATTAAGATGATAGAATTGTTTAAAAAACTGAAATAGCTCTTTAGATGAAAATCTAACCCCACCCCTCCCTCATAACTGCCCTTAAATGAATTTTTCTAGAGAAACATTTCAAATAAAAGTTGTAGCTTTTTGTATGTGTAGTTGATATAACAAGTTTGAAGAAAATTGTCGGAGCCATTTTTGAGAAAATTGCAAAAAAGTAAAAAAAAACAAACAAGTAAAGTGGTACTTCCGGTTGAGGAATTTTGAGAGATGACCCATTGAAAGATGCCGTGGTGATACCTAAACGGAATATCAAGTTTCAACTTTCTACGGTTTTCCGTTTTTGAGCCATACATTTTCACACACACACACACACATACACACACAAACATTTGCTATACACCCACTTTTTTAGACTTAGGGGACCTCAGAACTGATATTTCCGGTGAAAACTCGATATCGAAAATTTGACACGATTACAATACTTCCTCTTACTAGGAATAAGAGAAAGTAGAAAGGTTTCATTTTTAGCAATTGGTATATGTAATTGTAGGTATACGTATGTATGTGTGTGAGTGTGACTTTTGTGTGTATCTATAAGAATGAAGGAAGCTCAACCATTTCCACTTATAATAGACCTTTTTTTTATTCTTTGAGTTTTTCGAGATTTTATCGAAAACAGTCGCAAACGATTTTCTTTAAACTTAAACCTTTTTTTAAACAAAAGACCTATTTCAATTTTTTTTGGAAATATTTTGCGTAAAAATTGATTTTAAACGGGATTGAGAAATTTGTATGGATTAGGCCTAACTTTAAACTACTGCTGCATCAAAAAAAAATTTCTGGAGTCTCATAAGGACCCTGTCACACAATGTAGTCACTATTAGGTTAGTAAAAAAAAAGTTAACTATTTAGTAATAATTTTCGGTTGATGAATTCTGATTGAAATTTTGCTATGATAGCCACTGGTGGTGAAATCGCAAAAAGCAATTTGTTCATTCTACAGGAGCTTCAAAACACAACAATATTTCCGTTGAAAATTCAGTTCATAAATTTAACACGATCGAAGAGCTAACTCTTATTAACAATAAGAGAAAGTTAAAATATATCAACTAAAAAAAAAAAATAAAAGGAAAAAAGTTAGAATATATATTTGTTATTATACACTAGTCTGACGTTGTCGACAAAGTCATGAATAATTATCTTATTGCACCATATTTCCAAGAGCGTTTTTTACTTCTATTTATTTAAATATATATAATGTTCTTTGGTAAGAATAAACGTAATTTTTCCCTCACAACAAATTCTAATTTATGATATAAATTAAGCAGAAAAAACAAAACAAAATATATTGAGATATTCTGAAGGCTATTAACTACTCCTAATACTTTGTTTAGTTCTGTTCACTTGTTCTTTCATGGAATTACATAACTTTGTAATTAAATTTCTTATTCTGTATATAATAATAATGTTATATAAAATATATAAAAAAGAAAAAAGTGTGAACCTTCAAGGTTATTTTTTTCCATATAGTCATAAATTATCCTCATCATCTGATGATTCATATATAATTTAGTCATATTTGTACTTTCCAAAAATACATATATTTATTGGAAATCTAAACATTAATCATCAACCTACAGTTCCATCAGCCTACAAACATCTGTCCTCTTTTCGACAAACTGTTTAAAACGAATCGGAAGACTGTCATCCAAAACTGCCCATTAATTCAGCTTTCGTAAAAACTGCTCCACAGAACATCATTGTCACAGACTGGACAAACAAACACAAGAAAGTGTAGAATACTGTACTGCAGCTTTTTCTAAATTCTTCAGTAGTAATCTTACTGAGAAAGAGAAGTTTCTGTAAGGAGATGAGATTGTTAAGCATACTTATTTTCAATCAACGCCGGTGTCTCACAAGGCAGTATATTCAGTCCCTTTTTATTACTCAGTTTATATATGACTTCTTTCAGATTACTTTAATTAATTAATATAAATAGAATTAATTAATAATAATAATAATAATAAGGTGTTTATTCAATAAATGAAAATTATACATTCACAAAATAATATAACACATTTGCACGGACCAGAGTTCGTCTGCAGAGTTGTTCTATAAATACACCAATCTGCTCCCAAATATTAAGTAAGAATTTAATAATAAGTAAGAATTAATTAATATTAACCTAGAATTAATAATATTAATATTAGTATTAATAATAATATAAAACCACCTAATAATATAAATTTTTCGTTGATGGAATACTGCGATTTCTTGACGATTACTGACTGGAAACCCCCATACTACTAGACTTAAAATAACATATTTTGAAACTACTAGATGGAAAATAAAACTGCTTCTACAACTTGATCTTACCTTACAAAACCAATAATTCTGGCAATATGGGTGTTTCTAACAAAACACCCATAATAAAAAAAAAAAGACAATAAAAAAATAAAAACAATAATTTGAACTATAACATTGGTTATACGGCAAAAATTTGAGTATCTATATATCTCACAATCTGAAATTCAGCCTGCTAAGACAGATTACTGACGCAGCTTGCATGTTCAAAGCTTAGATTACACATGTTGTTTACGACTGACATAAGTAAACATAGAAATCAAATAAGTTCCATGATATATCAATAGAACCTCTCTAATCATGTTACTGTCACAGAATTCACCAAGAAATATAAAGACAAGATGGTTATTGGGGTATTCTTGACAATTAAATCGGGCTGACAACCCTACCAGTATCATCATTTAATCGCATTTAACCATTCAAATCAAAAGTCTCAAAATAATGTAATAACAGTTGTTATACTTCCTCATATTGCAGCAAGAGTATATATATATATAACTTTTTGAAATTGCGTTTTCCCTGGAAATCCAACATAATTTACTGAATATGAAAAAACAAATATCTTGAACAACTAATTCTGTATGTTTGTTAGTGTGAACCAAATATCTCAAATTTGAAAATTCGTTTTGGTATTCTCTCATCACTTTTAACAAGAAGGTTTCGATCAAAATCCGTGAACCGGAAATACATGTTTCGAGGTCGCCTGGGTGTGAAAAAAAAATGTTTTTAGCGAATAGTCTTTATAGTGTGTATGTGTTAACAATATCTTAAATACGAAAAATCGCAGCAAGCTCAAACTTTCGTTTAGATACTAGCGCCGAATCTGCCAAGAAGGTATCGGGCAAAAGTACCTATCAGCCGGAAGTACCTGTTTACTGATTTTATTTTTTTATTTTTTCAGCCTTTCGCGATTTTCTCTAAAAAAAAGCTCCAACGATTTTCTACCTAACATTTTTATTTGAAACATTTTCCCAGGATAATTGAATTTTGTGTGGAGAAAATGGATTTTTAACTCGGAAAGTCGCGTGATTATTTCACAATAGATTTTCTTTTGTGATCAGATATTATTTCTACAATAAGTATTTAAAAGAATGGAAAAAAAGGATACTTTTGATTATTGTTAATATCTATTGTCTTAATTATAGTCAACTAAGTGATTACCATTTGGGTGAAGGTTAGATGATTCATTGAAGACAAAAATGGGTATGAATTTCTTTGCATAGAACTATATTTGTTTATGCCGACAAATTATAACTTCACCTACAATATTATTCTAAACTAATGGTTCCCCATCCAATTTCTCTACAAATAAGGTAACAAAACAAAATGATTATGGTTTTTCCAATAGCCTCGAAATGTCTTCAACTTTCTTTTTTTTTATATATATTAGGCAATTTATCATACACTAAAGATATATTTAAGTCTTTTTTGAAATATTTATCGAAAAAATTCATTGATTGTATATTTTGTCGGCACTTTGTCGTTGGCCTTTTTTATCTAAAGTGCCATTTAATGTCGAATTCAGCTGTGATACTCTTATATTTTCTCGCATAGAAGCATTTACAGTTCACTATCCATTGATGTACAGGATAGATGATATACTCTATGGCGAGAGAAAACTGCCCGGAAGTTAGTGCATTGAGGCACCACTCACTATGACGTTGCCACGCCTAAAATTAAATAAAATGCCATTTAAATTTTAATCTAAATTATCGTTCAACAATTGGCATTGTTATTCTATTTTCGCAGCCCACAAATCGCGTGTCCATACCATCATCGGTAACATTATTCTTGAAATAAAAATTTCAGAAGTTTGATGTAAATGAAAGTATTGCGTCAAAGTTTCGAAATTAAGGTTACAGTGATAAAAAAGATGTTTTAAGGAATCCTGAATGCGCAATAAACTGTTTTTTGGTTATCGGTCTGATTTCTTTTGTACCTTGAACAAAGTGTCACGTACATGGGAAAAAAAATTTGGTGTGAAACACTCAAACGACTTCCTCTTAGTGCCAATTCACTCCGCTATAAACGACAAAATTTCTTCAAACTTTTCATTCCTTTACTTTTAGGAGAATCTAAACTTAATAAAACCACTTTTTGGAGGAAAGTATAGCCTTCCCCCCCACCCACAACCCCCCTTAAATGAACTTTCTTGGAAAAAAGTTTCAAATAAAAGTGATAGGTCTCTGTATTTATAGTTTGCATACAAATTTAATGAAATCTATTGGTGTTTTTATGAAGAAAATTGCAGAAAACTGAAAAAAAATTGTTCAGTAAATACGCACTTCCGGTCATGCGATTTTTTTCAGAGTCCAAAATTTTGGCATCATTATTTAATAATTATAATTAATATTGTTTATATGATAGAATTGTACAATAAACTAAATTAACACTATACACATTACAGTGAGGAAAACATTACACATTACAGTAAAGTAGTATTTCCGGTTGGTGGAATATAGAAAATGTAAAGAAATGTACTTTTTAAAATGATAGAATTTCCTATTACAATTTATTCATGATTCCTGTTAGATCTATAGTTAAGAATATTATTAAAGATTATTGAAAGTGCTTTCAAGAGTTTGAGTTTTTCGTAAGCCCTCTTTAAAAATATATAAAAAACCTTTCCTCTAGCACTAGAGCCCTTGAAGGACCAAAGCTTGCCACTTAGCGATTTTTATTAGGGTGGGAGATCGTGTGGTAAGCATGCCGTGGTTCTCTCGCCGATTTAGTTCTAGCCTTTGCTACTAACTGTAGCCACCCATTTTTTCTCATGAGGTTGGGTCAACAACGTCTTTAACCTCACAGCAATCGAACTTTGAATGCTCGCACCAAAGGCGGTTGCCCTAGCTACAAGACCCTCGCAGCCAATGTTGTAAGTAGATATTATGCAATTATTTTGTTTAATATTCAAGCTGTAGAGTTTAATTTTATTTAAATTAAAACTATAAATTTCAATATAGATGACTGGTATAAGTAAGTAATAGGTAGATGAAGTTGGTAACGAAAATACTAATGAAGCACATTATGTAAGAGTTAGGCCCTCCTTGAAGGGGGACATAGAGTGTGTCAAATAGATAGTTAATACTCAGACGGAGAGAGTGAATTAGGGGGGGAGAGAATGATGTTAGCTCCTCCCGCCGGCTTGTTTGAGGCGCTTCCTTTTTGGTGTTTTGAAGGAGACGAAGTGAGTGAGTTTAAGGAGAAGACAGCGCACGCATCGTGAAGAAGAGCCTATTTCGATGGGGGATATTTTGGACGCCACATTTCTGTGGTTTTCCTGTCTTAATGAATTTCCATCACGTTCTAATCCTGCGCCTATTTCTACGTGTCTAGAATATATTTCTCCCATATTCTCTTTCTCCCACTCCCTCCTCCATCCAGTTGTGTTACTGGTAGCCTGTGCTGGGGGTATTGTCTATTCCGCTGTGTACTTCCATCTTCCTATACAGTCTCTCAGTCGGTACGTCTGTCTGTTAGACTATTAATCTATCTTCTTATCTGGTATTGGCAGATTTTTTCTTTGTGTTTTTGTATTATTTTTTTTTTAAGTTTTCTTCTCTCATCCTTAGACTTTATAGGTTAGACATTTTATGAGAGGAACTGTAATCATAATAAGTTAGTTCATAAAAAAACAAATTTTTCAGCTTTAAAAAGTATTATAAAGTAATTAGAGATAGCAAGAACGTATTGTGGCACAATAACCCTCCACCTAGTATTTAACTCGTGCACCTCTCGTTGACGGTTCATGAGGAAGGACACCATAGATGACTGAAACGTCAAGAAAATAAGCTTTTTAAAGTTGAAAAGTTTTTTTTCTTTGTCCCACAACAACCAACATTTTGCTTGTTTTATTATTTATATTAATTTCAAGAATTTAAAAGAAAAAATAAATATTCGTAAGTGCCACTTAACATTTTGCTTCAATTCATTAGTAAAAATTGAAATTAATTACCTAATTATGTAATTATTACATAATTCAAGAATACAAGTGGTGATTCAATATTTTATCGTATGTTTTAATAACAATTTGAAAATGTAATAATTAACATTCTAGTTATAGACTAAACATAAACCGTTTAATGTTTTAGAATTCAGAACATAGGTTTAGTTATATATAGCTGTTGTAATTTATAGTATTCGGTGTAGTTGATTTATGTCAAGTAACCAAGTATACCATTTTATTACCTTGGTTTTAACTTGGATTAAATACCAGTAAATTGATATTTACTACATAACATGAAGTATAATATAATATATAATGCTATCGTAAATAGTTATTGCGTTAAATAAAATGCCGCCCTATCTTATAAATTATTTACTTTCTCTTACTCCTCCTAGCTAAGAGGAAGTGTTGTGATCTTGTTGAAATTTTTTGAAATTGAGTTTCACCGGAAATACTATGTTTTCAGATCCTTTGAGTGCGTAAAAACGGTGTTTATAAATGGATCTGTATTATTTGTGTGTGTAGGTATGTGTGTCTGTGCGTGTGTTTGTGTGTGAGAGAGAGAGAGAGAGAGCGTGATAGAAGGAGAGATAGCTCAAAACTTTGTATGCATATCAACATACATGACTTTTATTTTGCAACATTTGGGCGGGGGGAATTCATTTTAGGGAGCCATCAGGCTTAACTTTTTTTACTTAAGGTAATAGGTAAGATAAGAAAGAGGAAGTACTGCGATCGTTTAAAATTATCGAAATTGAGTTTACACCGGAAAACATTATTGGTAGTGCCCTGAATACCAAAGAAATGTTTTTAGCGAATGGTTTGTATTTGTGTATTTGTCTCTCTCACTTTCAACCGTAGAAAGCACTTACTTGGTACAACCATCGCTTCTGACACGAAGATTTTATGCAACAACCAACAACCGGAAATGCGCCTTTACTGATTGTATTTTCAGTTTTACCGATTTCTTTTAAGTTTGTAAACGATCTATCCACCTATATACCTATCAATTCTATTTAAAGATTGATTTTTTGGGGAGGTGGTTCTAAGGGAACAATAGTGTTAAACTTTCCTTTAAAGTACCATTTTAGTACAATATATGGTTTCACCACCAACAAAATATTAATATACATTAAAAGTGTTGATAGAATTCCAAATTTGAAGAAAATCGGTTTACCGGAAGTGTGACTTAATTACAGAATCGATTATTCGAGAATAGGTAAGAGATAATTCTTGTTAGTATTCCACTCTACATTTCATAAATTACTTCCTCCTTACTATAACAGTTTCACCGGAAAATTCATGTTTTGAGGTCCTCAGAGTATGCGAAAAACGTTTTTTTTCTAATGTAAATATTTTTAAAGTGTCACAAACATTACTGTATGTTTGTGTGCGTGTGTGTGTGTGTCTGTGTATGGACAAGTTTGAACTTGTCCCTTAGTTTAGATTATTGCATCGACCTGAAAATATCAATTAAAATTCTGTCAGATCGGAATTGCGTCTTTATGGAATAGATTTTTGTTTGTTTTTTTAAATTAGGAGTTCCTCAGGGTAATATACTTGTTACGCTTCTATATACTGTATTCACTTCAGATTTACCAACCTATACAAGCACTCTTCTTTGCACTTACGCTGATGACACTGCCATCCTTGCATCCAGCTCTGATTTCATCATAAATGCCTCCACTCTCTTACAGACTCATTTAAATAAAATAGAATCTTGGGCCAAAAAAAGTGGCGTATTGAACTCAACCCACAAAAATTTCAACAAATCATCTTTACTCTGCGTCGTGCTTCCTGTCCTTCAGTAACCTTCAACTCAATACCACTCTCTCTTGTAAACTTAGTTCGCTACCTTGGGATGTACATCGACAAAAGACTTAACATGAAATCCACATACGAAACTATAAAGATTGGAACTTAACAAACGGAATAAGTTACTACTCAGACTAATA
>JAAEAF010013213.1:0-11735 GCA_011037195.1 Triatoma infestans
ATTTACCCTAAGTTAAATACAGAGGAAGTGGTCGGTGGGAGGGACAAGTCCCAGCAACCCGAATAGGTAGGGGAGCACGATAATAACAGAAAACCATCCCCATAAATTTCAAATTTATCGCTACAAATTCCACAAAACTAGCTAAAATCAAGTTTTTAGTATGCAGTCAAAAAAACTATTCTGTACAGTTGTACTTCTTGGTTTTTACCGATTTCCTTCGAATTCGCAATGCTAGCAATACTCCCAATGTGTGTTATATTACTAGTATTACTATTAATATTATATTACTGGTAGAACCGGACATTCAATTGGTGTGTATTTCTTTTAAGGATAGCTTAACATTACTGTACACACAGAATTCCCCCCCCCCAAACAATTTTCCCTGGAAAATGTCGGAAAAGAAAATCGTCGAAACCATTTCCAAGAAAATAGAGAAAAACTGAAAAATTCATTCAATAAAGTAACACTTCCGGTTGATGGATTTGTCTAAAACTTTCGGGTGTTTATCTAACGGAATAAACAAGCTTAATTGCAATTTTTTTTTTGTTTTTGAGATATTTTGTTCAAACTCACACACACACACACACACACAAACATTACACAATAAAAAACAAAATTATTTACAGATTACATAAAAAATGCGTCTCACACAGAAATAAGATTTATGGCTATAATAAGAGACTTGACGGTTGCTTTCAAAATTTAAGTGCCAAGAGATGCGAGTTAATATATCGAATTATCTCCTGAAAATAAATATAAGCACACCCGGTTTCACCCCCAAGTACTCCGATTTCAATAACTCAATTTAGAAAATTTGACCCCTATCGCAATGCTTCCTCTTGTTAGGAGTTAGAGAATGAAATACAAGACTATCATTTAAGAATTGCAACATCATCTCTATTATATTGAAGCAACTTCATCTAGGGATTAAATTTGGATCATTTTTGTTTGTTCGTCTAGAAGAAATAGTAAATATGACGACTGTTTTGGAGAAAGAGCCTTTGTGTTCCGTCTTTTGTGAAGATTACAGTAAAATCGCAAAAAAGTTAAAATTGATGGATGTTCCGTTCGAGCATTTTCAACTGATTTGACATGGAAGGTTTTGATCAAGAATCAAACCATTTTTTTTTGTCTTGTTGGATACAATACGATTTTCCTTAAAATTTGTATGATTAGTAAACATCGTATTTAGGGATCTCATTTTTATTAGAGATATTTCTCCATAAAAGTTTAGGGATGATGTGGAAACAGTGACTGGTCAGGCTTCCATTAAAAATCCCCGTTTCAATATTCTTTCTGTTTTATCATCTGTATTATTTTAAAGACATCTAAAGTCCGTAGGCCTTTCACTAGTCGCTAGCGCCTCTTCATCTCAGGGTTCCATTTCCGTGAGAACAAAGATGATATTGAGAGAATTGCTCATGAGAATAGAGCAATTTTGGAAAATTGCTCCATTGTTGAATGGAGAGATGATTATGGTGAAAAAGTGGGGGGTACTGAGTAGCGTACCTTGCTAGCGAAGGCCAGAAAGAAGTAAAGGCGATGGGAATCGCGGCAAGCTTACTTACTACACTCTATCATCCCTTATAAAAATCTGTTTGGCAATCTTTGGCCCTTAATGGGCTGTTGCAATAACAGAAATTAAAAAAATAATTATTGTAACTTGAAAATTGTATTTTTCTATCTTTGTGATGTCTAATATCCGGTTGTCCCTATCTCATTGCTATAGCATTTATCTGAACTAAGCACAGTATCTGTTTATTGAATATCAGTAGTAGTTTAAATATCAATTAAACAAGTCTTTAGTTATTTTTTGCTACTTGTTTAGAACAAATATATAACAAAATATAAGTCACTGATTTTCAGAATTTTCAAAATGTATAAAATGCAATTTGTAAATAAAAATATAAAATTTTACAAAAAATATTTACGTAAATTATTGCATTTACGATCGTATTTGTAATCAGCATTTTAGTAATTCTACTAAAAGATTATTGTACGGCCCAGAACTATATAGTATTTTAAGGTGTTGCAGGAAGTTAAAAGTATAGCAACAGAAGCAACTAGATCACCCAGGGACCTAGTCACTAGTTTAAGAATATCTAAATGGTGTGGAGAGGTAATGAACGAGTTACCTGCCAGATATCTTCCATTTCTTTACTTTTTGTTGTTGTTGTAATATTACTGTATATATATATATACACGTATATATATATATTATGTAAGAACTTGAGCCCAGTTATTTATATATTACTGCCTTAAACAGATTTGATCTTGGCCTAATATCAAAACATTTCCATCAGACTGGACGGTATATATAATTCAGTGTGTGAATATCTTGATATCTCTTTATATTTATTACGGGTTAATTGTGTAATATATCTTGTATATTGTCATATTTAAACATATTCGAAGCTAAATAGTCCTTTTCTTACTGGGAGAACCCAGTTGAACAGGCAACTATAGAAATAAATTGCAATGCTCTACGAAATTAATGCAACTGTAATAACTATTTGTTAAGACAAAAATAAATCTGGTGTGTGAAACACCCACACAACTTTCTTTTACATCAATTTACTTATTATTTACATCAATTAGTCATTGTTGACTAATTATTTTCAAACTTGTAAAATTCTTCTTAGATGTATAGTTGTCATTAGTGTTATATCAATAGGGGAAAATAAATTTAATAAAACTACTTTTTGAGGAAAGCTAAATAATCTTATCCCCTCCCCAAAACCTCCCTCTTAAATGAACTTCTCAGAAAAAAAAAAGTTTCAAACTAAAGGTGTGAGAGTTCTGCGTATTTATAAGTTAGTATACCAAATTTAATGAAGTCCTACGATGTTTATATGGAGAAAATTGCAGAAAACTGAAAAAAACTGTTCAGTAAAAAAAAAAATGCACTTCCGCTCGATCCATTTTTATCACACTCGAAATTTTGGCAACAAATTTAATTTTAATTAATATTGGTTAGATAATAAAGACGTATATTATATCGGATGTTTCAGAATTGCACAACACTATTTTAGGTATGTGTTGTGTAGCAAAAAATAAAAAAAAAAAAAAAACTTTATATACACATATTATGTTTTAAATCAATTTATTACAGAGATATTAGGCATAAAGATATTTATTTATCGAAAGTCCAAAAGTATAATACTAACAATATTGCATATCGTAATAAACATTGCATAACGTTTATTTCTTTGGCAGTTAGTATTAAAACACTGTTTGTGTAAGTTCTGTGCGTGTGATGTACAGTATTTTCAGTATTTTGAGTATTATAATGGGAGACACCACCAATTTGTTCACTTTTTCAGAACAAACAGACATGCTTTTAACTTATGGCGAAGTACCTAAAAATGGTGTTGCTGCTGTTCAAAGATATCATGAAAAATTTCTCAACCGAAGAATATTCCAAATCGTAAAAACGTTTGAAGCCATTGAAAGACGTCTTAGGGAAAATGGCACACTAAAAAGCCTGTACGAATAAACGTCGGTCGACAAAGATTTCGGCTAACTGCAAACATTGAAGAAGAAACTTACTGGAAGGTGTTCCTTCAGTTATCTCCTAGTACTAGCACCAGAAGATTGTCACTTCGTTTCGATGTTTCCTCTACCAATGTATGCGCCAACAACAATTGCATCCATTTGTTACCACAAGATTATAGCAAGCGCAGTAATTTCTCCCAATGGTTAATTCAACAGTACACACGACTGCTACTACATATTATCAACATACCTTTTTATTAAATGTCTGGTGTGGTCTTCTTGGCGACAATCTAATCGGCCCCTTCTTTTTGCCACCTAGGTTTTCAGGAATATCATACTTGCATTTTTTGCAAAACAATCTTTATGAGCTTCTAGAAGATATTCCGCTTGCCAATAGGCAGAGGCTTTGGTTTATGCATGACGGTGCTCCAGCTCACTATTCACATATTGTGATTATTCTGATTATTTAAACGCAACATATGGTAACCGATGGGTTCGTCGTTTCGACCTGTTAAATGGCCACCACGATCTCCCAATCTAACGCCGTTAGATTATTTTCTGTGTGGCTGGATGAGGTCTATGGTTTATGCTACGTCTATTGGCACGCAAGAAGAGCTAAGGTATCGGATCGTGGAAGCCGCAGCTACTATCAACCATCATCCTGATGCTATAAGAAATGCCAAAGAAGCATGGATTCGTCGTGCTAAATGCTGCATTCAACAAAACGGTGGCCACATTGAACAACAGTTCCTCTGAATTATTGTGTTGTTAAATAAATATCTTTATGCCCCCTATCTCTGTAATAAATTGATTTAAAACATATTTGTGTATGAACTTTCGTGTTTATTTTTTGCTACAGAACATGTACCTAAAATAGTGCGGTGCAATTCTGAAACACCCGGTATATTAACCTAAAAAATCTGGTGTGAAACACTCACACAACTTTCTCGTACTCCAGTTCTCAAAATTAATTGACAAAGGTTATAATTTGTGTACCAAATATAATGAAATTCGTCGAAAACTGAAAAAAGTGTTCAGTAAAAGCGCACTTCCGGCTTACTAATTTTCTTAAAACTTGGAATTTTGGCCATCCATTTATTTCTAATTATTATTGTTTGGATGATAGAATTGTATAATCAACTATGATACCACTTTAGTGGAAGCTGTAACCCCACCCCTCCCCTAAAAGTGCCCTTAAATGAATTTTCCCAGAGAAATGTTTTAAATAAAAGCTATAGATCATTGCATGTTTAGTTTATATATGAAGTTTCAAGAAAATTGTCGGAGCCACTTTTGAGAAAATCGCGAAAAAGTAAAAAAAAAGTCATTTAGTAAAGTGTTAAAACCAACGCACTTCCGGTTATCCGATTTTTTCAAATTCGGAATTTCAACAACTTATTTAATTCTAATTAACATTATTTAGATGACAGAATTGTCTAATAAACTGAAATAGCAGTTAAGATGAAAACCTAACCCCACCTCTCCCCCAGAAGTGCCCTTAAATGAATTTTCCCGGAGAAATGTTTCAAATAAAAGTTTTAGCTCTTTGTACGAGCTGTGTAAATTAAGTAATTAGACTGATTTTTTTTTTTTTTTTTTTTACTCAAATAAAATTACAATTCAACATTGTCCCCTTCAAAGTAACTACCTTGGGAAGCCATACAACGCTGAAGACGAACGATTCTTCCATTCGTCATAGCAGTGCTGGAACTCGGATACTGGAATAGACTTCAGTTGGTCGGTTACGGCTGTTTGAATATTCTCCAATGTTCCAAAATGACGTCCCTTGAGGTGATTTTTCAATTTGGGGAACAAAAAAAAGTCACATGGACTCAAGTCGGGTGAATAAGGAGGCTGAGGAGCCACAGGAATGTTATTACTGGCCAAATACTCATTAATAGAAATCGCGGTGTGAAAGATTTTTCGGAACCATTTTTGCACAAATTTTTCTCATCCCTAATTCATTAGTCAAAATTTGATGAACGGTTGTATGAGTCAAATTCAACTCTTCGCCGATCATTCGGACTGTCAAACGACGATCTGAACGCACGAGATCGCGGATTCTGCCAACATTTTCGTCGGTTCTTGAAGATGAAGGCCTTCCGCTGCGAGGCTCGTCTTCAATTGATTCCCTTCCTTCTGCAAACGACTTAAACCACCTAAAAACCTGTGCTCTCGACAAAACATTGTCTCCATAGGCCTGGAACAGTTTTTCAAACGTTTCCGTTGCACTGTGCCCAAGTCTGAAGCAAAACCTGATAGCACAACGTTGCTCGTAATTGATGTACTCATTTTTAAAACGCACTGAAAAAAACCTTGCTCACAAAAAAAGTCACTCCGGACAGTGCAACAACTCTAGCATTTTCAAATTTGCACTGGACGTGTATCAGATGTTTACTTGCCCTACCACGCATGCGCCGCGTCTCCAGTGTTGCCAGAACGAACACTAGAAAATCAGTCTCATTACTTAATTTACACACCTCGTATGTGTAGCTGATATACCAAGTTTAAAGAAAATCGTCTGAACCATTTTTGAGAAAATCGCAAAAACGTAAAAAAAAAAACAAACTAGTAAAGTGGTACTTCCGGTCGAGAAATTTTGACAGATAACACACCGTCAGATTCGCATGGTGATACCTAAACGTAATATCAATTTTCAACTTTCTACGATTTTTTGTTTTTGAGCTATGCTGTTCACATACATACACACACGCACACACAACACACACACACACACCATTTGCTAAAAACCACTTTTTTGGATTCAGGGGACTTCAAAACGGATATTTCCGGTGAAAACTCGATATCGAAAATTTGGCACGATTACAAATACTTTTTCTTACTAGGAGTAAGAGAAAGTAAAAAAAACACTAAAGAGGAAGAAATAACCCCATCCCTCCCTCAAAAGTCTCCTGAAATTCATTTTCATAAAAGTATATTTATAGTTGATATACACAAGCAAAGATTAAATCGTTTGAGCCGCCATATTTTTTGGATTTTGGATATTCTGAGGGAAAAAAAAAACAACTTTTCTGTTCAGTACTGTTTCAGTACAATGAAGATTCTACCAACTATGTAAACAAAGCTGGAATTCCAAATTTCAAGAAAATTGATTGACAGGAAGTGCGACTTTACAGATTTAGGTTACCGTGTTTTTGGGGGGGAATTTTCTCTGGAAAACACTGTTTGGTAACACTGTTTTTTTTTTACACTTGGTAAAAACTGCTACAGAGAAAAAGCTATTACTTTTATTTACATCAGTTTTTGCGGATAAAATTGATTTCATGAGTTTTCTGGACAATCTGTGTGACCTTACATTTGAAATATTTATTTGGTTTTTGTTCTGGTTTGTTAGCGGTATCTTCTGGACGGTAATTTAAACACATTTAGTTATTATTCCTGCCATGCCATGGATAAAATTCAATCAGTTTTATAATTTTTTTTTTTTTTTTGTGAGAATGCGATATATAACCGAGTGATAAAAATCTGATTCGAAAGTTGTGAAATACTTTTTACTTTATTATCAGTTTTCGTCGGAAATAAAAACGTTCTGAGGATCACCTGGGTACTCGGATACATTTTACCGGAAAATTTAATTTGGACTTATAAGTTGAGTTTAAATTTAAACTACCACCATGTGTGCTTTGAGGAGTCAGACAGCGTTAATATAAAAGTGGCGCTCAACTTCTTAGCTCTTACCATTGGCAAGCCCAATTAAACGTTTATAATTATTGCAATTAATTTTTTAAGACAGTTTGTCAATTAAATTGTATTAATTGCAATAAAAACAAGTTGTGTGAGTGTTTCACACCAGTTTTTTTTTTTTTTTCTTTCTCACTTTTAAATATTTTACTTTAAAAGACCCATAATTTCTCAAAGCGTTTATTTTAATTATATAAAAAGGATTTGACGACCATAATTTCCTCACTTAATTAGTAATAGTGTTTACCAATTTGCCTTAGATATTTTCCTTTATAATTTAAATAAATTTGATTTTACTTATTAATTTTCTATTACTTGAGCTCTAAAGTTGAAACTTTCAATTTTTATTTAAATGATATAAAAGTCTCTCTCATATTATATTAAGTATTTATATCACGGATCAAATAGAATAAATCTATAAATTGAAGATTTGGAACACCATAATTTGTAAAGATACGATATGTACATATACATACATACATATATATATAAATAAAGTTAAGGAGAGTCTGCCAATTGGCCCTTTGACCTTTTGCACATTGCTGGCTGCTAATCTAGCGCCTGCTTTAATATGACACAGTAACCCTTGGCGGCTGCTCTGGTTCACATACAAACAGATATACACACACACATATTAGATATGAACATTGTTTTTTATTGCATAGAACATGTTTATTTGAATGTACTTTAATAAATAAATAAAAAAATGGTATGAAACATTCATAAGACATCCTCTTACTTTTTTTGTTAATGCAAGTAAATAACAATAAGGAAGGTAAAGAATTATTACATTGTAGTCCAGCAAAACACGCCTGTAGCAGTGAACTAAAGCTATAATATTTAAAATTTAACGTCATAAACAAAAACAAAAACAAAAAAATGTAAGAAATGCCTTAAAATGATTTTATAATAATAAAGAGAATGTATTCCAATAATTCAGCAATGTAAAAGAACTCAAATTAATTTTTGCAGGACCAACCAAATCAGCGGGATATTCTGTTTAGTAGATATCGCCGCGAAGACATTCCCCAATAAAGTAGAAGTGTTGATTTTTTTTTTTTTTATATTTTTTTTTTTTTACTGAATTGTTTTCACAGCGAATTATCCAGTTTTTCCTGAATGCTATGGGTGATGTTATACCAGTTCTTTGTTTATTTCCATCACTTTCTGGCATACTAGTTAACATTTTCAACCATTCTTACTTTAGCTCATCATCCCATTCTGTTTTGACAAGGAAGAAATTATTCAAAATTACCAGCTACAACATTTTACTGGATTTTTTTTTCCTCTCACTCTATAAGAGGAAGTATTGAGACCATATATGTATGGTATGCGTGTATCAAATAACCCAAAAAGCCGTGGAAAATTCAAACTTCTATCATCCAGCTCCCTATCAACCGCAACCGACAATAAGATTTTGAACAAAATCGATATATCACTTGACCGAATAGATAGTTCAGTTTTCCTTAATTTTTTTTTTTTTTTTTTTAAATTAGTCTAACGATATTCTTTAAATTTGGTTTATCGACCATGTATACTATCATCTACAATTTTTATTTGAAACGGTTTTTTTTTGGGGGGGGGGACCCTCATTTTTTGGGAATTCTAAGGAAACAGCAACAATCAAATGCTGCTTTAAAATACCACTTAATTACAATGTATGGTTATATCACCTATGTAATATTAATTAATATACAATAGAAGTATCAGTTAGAATTCAAAATTTGAAGAAAATCGATTTATCGGTAGTTCGACTTTACAGAATAGATTTTTTTGGAATTTTGTCGAAAAGTATTAATAGCAATTTTTCTTTAAACTTGGAATGCTAATTGTACGGATATTTGAATATTTAAAAAAAGTATTTTAGGAATTTGTGGCGTTCAGTTTCAAATTAAGGCTTGTCCAATGTTATTGGCGCTGTCTTCTGGACTATAATATAATAACTTCTAGCTGGCGTAGGTAAGTACTTGCTCCCCCCACCATATTAATATATTAGGGCAAATAAGTAAAATTTGGAAGTTTAAATTTAATTTGTAGTTTTATATATAATTTTTAATAATATTATTTATTACATGAATGCACATTAATAAATTAAAGGTTTTAGTACAATTACCGATGGCAAGTAAAAAAAAATTACTCGAATTTCGCATTAATGGTATGACCAGAAAGTTTAATAGCGATAATCTGTGTAAATTTTGTACATCTGGTGAAAAAGATGATGTCATTCACTTTTTACTATATTGCCCATCCTTTCTGGCTCAAAGACAAGACCTTTTTAAATAAATATATAGTGTCAATTAATACCCCTTGCAAAGCTATAGAAGTGTTATTAACTGTTCGGAGATATCGTTCATCTGTATAGTATTTACCTGTTTATTATTAAAAAAAAATCTCTGAGAAGGCACAAATGAGTGATATGTAATACGATCATTACTATTGTCATTTATTTATTTATTATTATTATTATTATTATTATTATTATTAATATTATTACTATTATTATTTGTTATTTTCTGATATTAATGATTTATTTATTCAGTTTTCTTTTTTTCTGTTTCTCGCTTCTCTCACAAAGTTATATGTTTATTATGCAGTGTATACTCTAGAGGTTTAATATTGTTTTTCATTAGTGATATAAGGTTTGTCTGATTTTACTTATTTATTTATTCTTTATTAACTAAGAGACTTATTATTATTATTATTATTATTATTATTATTATTATTATTATTGTTGAATAGAATTTTCAACACTATTTTATTCATTTATAAGTGGAAAGTATAATTTGTATTGTTTTTGTCTGATTAGAGTCAAACCTCCTGTAATTGTAAAGAATTTGCAAAATACAGTATATTTTCATTCATTCATATAATTTTTAACATCAGTTCAGAGAAAGCCGTGTTTTACACCAGATTTATTTCATATTACGAGATCTCAAAACATGTAATCCATATCTCTAAATTTAATTTCGAAAATTTGATACTAAATCCTAGTTTCATTTTGTTGCAAACTTATATCATTTGAAGAATTCTGCTACATGGTATTGATAATTAGGAATAGGCAGATATTAAATCCAAAATGGCAGACTTTAATATCTCGTGCAAATCTCCATGAACGAACACAAATCGAGTCTCCTCACTCAGGTTGATATAGAGATGGAATAGTGAGTGAATATATATACCCCCGTAGTTTTCAAATATTACCAACTAATTTATATTGTCCTGTAGAGAGATTAGTTGGGAGAGCTGTATGTGAATTCAATAGTTACTTTGTTATTATATAACAAACTAGTGTCGCTGTTTACCGTTCCCATGTTATTATTGTGCTTAGTAGACAAAACCGTGAAATCTAATAGTTGCATAACTTAAGTGTTATCTGATAGCTAACAATCTTAATAGCTACATAAGGGTGATGGATTGTAAGAATGGCAGGACATTTCAGATGTTAGAACATATCATTGCCAAAAATGTAAACTAATTTATTATATCTTTCCAGTATTCAGCCTTACAAAGATACGAATTTGTTGACTTTGTTTCTACTAAAAGACTTTCTTTCAAAATACTAAGTAAAAAGATAATTTTTCCTTTTCGAGATTATGAAATTCTGTAAGAGAAAGTCCTGAGAATTTTTCATACCAAATTTTTTTACTTTCTCTAATTCTGCATCTGATTCGTGTCAGATTTACAAATTTGAGTTTTACCCTTTTATTATCTTATTTTAAAATCCTACTTGACTGATACTTTCGAGTGAAATTCGGAACATCCTTTTGCCGATGCCGGGATACTACAAGGCAGCATTCTAGGTCCTATGCTTTATGCAGTATATACTGCAGATATCCCACCGAATCCCGACACTACTCGCCTTATCTATGCTGCTAGCACAGCAGTCTTATCCAGTAACTATGATTCGGTAACAGCTTATAGAAACCTTAATACCTTAAAAAAAAAAAAAAAATCTGGTGTGAAACACTCACACAACTTTCTCTTACTCCAGTTCTCAAAACTTAATAATTAACAAATTTTTATAGTTTTGTTGGTACCAAATTTAATGAAATTCGTCGAAAACTGAAAAAACTGTCCAGTAAAAGCGCACTTCCGGTTTACTAATTTTCTTGAAACTCGGAATGTTGGCCATCTATGTATTTCTAATTAATTTTGTTTGGATGATAGAATTGTATAATCAACTATGGTAGCACTTTAGAGAAAAATATAACCTCACACCTCCACCAAAAGTGCCCTTAAATGAATTTTCCCAGAGAAATGTTTTAAATAAAAGTTGTAGATCATTGTATGTTTAGTTTATATGGGAAGCTTTAAGGAAATCGTCGGAGACATTTTGGAGAAAATCGCGAAAAGTGGAAAAATCATTTACTAAAGTGCACTTCCGGTATTCGATTTTTTTGAAACTCGGAATTTCAACAACATATTCAATTCTAATTGTTTGATAAACTGAAATAGCACTTTAGATGAAAATCTGACCCCACCCCTCCCCTATAGCTGCCCTTAAATGAATTTTCCCGGAGAAATGTTTCAAATAAAAG
>JAAEAF010013215.1:0-13024 GCA_011037195.1 Triatoma infestans
TTCATGCAACAGATACCCCCTCCCCTGCAGGCTGCTACACGCATAAATACCTATCACTTTTATTTGTAACATTTTCCTTGAAAATTTATTTTTTTGGGGGTTCTGGGGGAATAGTAGCGTTATGCTTTCCTTTAAAATACCATTTCAGTATAAGATATGGTTTTACCTCTTATTTATAATATTAATACACATTAGAAGCATTGATAGAATTCCAAATTTGAAGAAAATCGATTAATCGGAAGTGAAATTTTACAGAAATAGGTTTTGGAGTTTTCTTGGAATTTTCTCGAAACGGTTACAAGGATTTTTATAAACTTGGATTGCTTGCTGCATAAGATACAAACGAATAACTTTTATTTGAAACATTTTTCCAAAACAAAACAAAAAAATTGAATTTTGCATATGGTAAATTTCAAATGTTTTATATTCAGTTGATTCAGTGGTTTTGGTGTGTGTTTCTGGTGTCTAAATGAAATTGTATTAATTGGTGTGAGAGAAAGTCATGTGAGTGTTTCACACCAGATTTTATTTTTTTTTGGTTTAATCTTTTACCTCTGTTTGAATGGATTTTGTTAGATCAAGAATGTTTTCAAATAAAAGTTATAGTTCTTTAAATATGAAATAATTTGAAATAGAAGGATGAGCACAGACATTCAAATGAAATAAGTTATAGAATATCGTTATTACTTTTTCATACAAATGCAGGAAAAACTGGGAAAAAAAATCGGAGAAGTCTTTCCGCTTAACCATATCTTTCAAGTGGATCTTCTTACTCCGTTTCTGGGTATATATAACTTTTTTTCTTCCTGGTATATATATTATATTGTAACGTTTTTCAAGCTAGCTATTGCAACTAGTTGCTAAGTGGGTTCGGCTTAGATAAAACACCGTAAACTTCTAACAACACCAATTTATTGTTCAACACAATAAATTACAAATAAAGCACTTAAACACTCAGTATAAACCACCAAAAGTTCTCTCAGTTCACTTTTAACAAGCGCGCACTCCATTTTAACAAGACTCATTCAAGCTGTCCTTCTCCTATTTATACCACTCGAGAAGGTTATGGAAGTTTCTCGAACATCTAGGCCGTGGAGACCGTTTGGAACAATCTAAAAGCGCCCCGCTAGCGCTTCCCAGCGGCCACGAGGAGAACTTGAGGTGCCTGCTTCTTCTCCTAGATGGCACTAGTGGCGGCGTTACAATATATATTTTAGTACAACATTTGATCGAGTTTAAAGAAACAAACTTCTCTCAAAACTGAATGAGAAGTTATGAGGCAAGCATGTCCCAAATTACAAATCTTGTCCCTTCCTAGCGTAGAACTTTATTATAGTTCACTACCAGAAGATGTACACAACCTCTCCTGACAAACTAACAAATTTAACTTTGTACAAATAAAAGATAACCAATATTTCTTTCAGCAATGAAAATTGGCAAGAAAAATGAAAACCAAATCTCAATACTTCAATATTAGTCACCCTGTTTTGGGTGCCTGGGCATGTTGGCATTGAATGGAATGTGATGGCCGATGATCTGGGTAAAGAAAGGTGCTGTATCTCAACCTCTAGGGTCTGAACCATTTTGTGGGGTCAGTCTCTCTAGAGGAACTCAAGAAGAAGGGGGAAACAAGTAGATCTCAACTCTGGTACTCCATCCCAGGACTGAGGCAGGCAAAGATCTGATTGGGGAATTATAACCCAGTGAGGTCGGAAGCATGCATTGGCACAGTAAGAATAAGCTCCGCTTCTTACGGAGTTTCCTCAGGGGGCATTGTAGACTCAGGGGATATCTGACGAACTGAGCTTGGAGGGTGACGGCATGTGGGAAGGTTGAGAACCAATACATCTCCTAACGGACTGGGATACCGCTATTCAGAGAAGGTTCAGGAGCCTGGGAGATACCAGGAGGAGGAGGGGAATATACCCTCCCTGGAGCCTTCAGGATTTTTAGATTCCTTAGGGATCTTAACCTGGTGTGCGGGCTAGCCTACGGTACCCAGGGGCATAGCACAATAGAGCGAGTAAATCGCAGTGAACAGGTCTCTTCAACCCCCCCCCAACACACACACAACGTCAATATTTTTGACTTGTCTTTTTTTTGTTCTTACCGATAATCACAAATTTTTCCAGGATTTATCTTCATTTCTCACACTGAACAAGTTGCACATTTTTATTTTGAACTATTCACAGACGGGTATATTAACTCATTTAAAATGAAATCCCCCTCCCTTTCAATTCTCCATTAAATATATTATCATTTTAAGTACTTTTGAAGATATATCAATAAATTATTAGCCCACTTAGATATATCATAAATAAATAAAAAAATAATAATATATATTAAAAAAATTAAAGAGAAAGAATTATAACGTCTTATATTAATGTTTGGCTGCTATCCAAAAGATTTTCACGGTGTCCTTGTAGAACACCCTTGCAACTGCCTCGTTAAATATAGGCTAACTTCAAAAATTAAGCAGGAAGTATATATAAAGTTGGCAACTCATTTCATTAGACTATTATCAAATGTTACTTTTACAAATTCTTGTTAATATTTAAAAGTGATATTATAATTAATATCTATCTTTTTCTACTAGCGTTTAATTTTTGAAGATGCAATTATTTAAAAATAAATATAGTTAAAAAAATAGATAAAATAAAAATACATAAATCTGAATTTGGAATCCTCCAGAAGGCTTCCCTTATTCAATTCTTACAATTCTAATAAATTGCCGAGGATTAAAAATTTAAAGTTTGAAATATTAGTTTTTTTTTACATTATATATTAAATAAGGAAATAGAGTTATAAAGTTTTCTTAAATGGTGCATAAGAGTAAAGTCGCACTGTCCCTTATGGGCACATTTTTGGTTTAAATTCGATATTCTAGCCAATTGTCTTTAATAGACTAAATTACGAAGTTGAATAGGAACCCACATTACACCTGAAGTGGCCCTTAGAGAACTATAGCGTCAACGTTTTTGAGAAGAGATTACGTGTGTGTGTGTGTGTGAGAACAGCATAGATCAAAAACGAAAAATCGTAGAAAGTTCAAACTAGGGTTTCCAAATCTAATATATTTAATATCACCCTGATATATTTTGTTCTTATTGATATATGATATCAGACTCTATATATGTCTAAAAATGATATATTTATCCGATCACTGCGATGATAACAATAATAATTCGCATTATTAGCACACTCATCTCGCGCCACACAATCATCAGTGAACAAGTAGTGAATGCTGATTGGTTGATAGGAGTCTCGTTTATGAAGATTTTATGGCCCGCAGCTGAATGTGTATTTATTTTCGTTATAAATTAACAAATTTTAAAAGATTTAAGTTGGTTTTTATTTAATAGAGTTTTCAAAAAAATGTGGTATATTTCTTTTCTAAATGATTTATTTTTTGAAATCTTAATCATATATATTTACATTTTTTTCACCTGGCAACCGTAGTTCAAACTTAATATTCCGTTTAGGTATCACGAGGGGATCCGACTACTATCAAAATTCAATGTGTCAAAATTCCTCAACCGAAATACTCCTTTTCAATTCAAAAAGATTCTGCTTTCCTTAAAAAAAAAGTCGTTTTCAGTTTAGGTTCTAATTTTATAATACTTATTCGTACTGGAACTATTGTAATTATTAATATGATTGGAATATCTGTAATATTCATTTGATTTACTAATAAAATTACCTTTTTAACAAAAATAAAAATGTGCATAATGATTAAAAAGTTGAACATGATAACAAAAAAATTAAATGGAATAAATCACCCACGTATTATCACAATAAATTCCATTGGAATATTTATTACACTGTTATATAATCAATGTAATCAATCAAAATTTCCTATTTAAGGATTAAATATATAAAAAACAAAACAAAAAATATATTTAGACATATTTTCTATCTAATCAATCTTGTTTTTAATAATAAAATGACATTTTTCGTTAGGATAAAAAAAAAAATATATTTTATAAAAAATAATCAAACGTTTGTTTGAAAAAAATACTTTCAACATATTTTATTATTTTAATACTAGGCGATTGATTTATGAACATAAACTACAATTTCATTAGAGATATTTACCGTGATAGCCTGGTATACTCGTATTTTGTGGTCGGGCGTTAGCCTAGCATCAGGATAAACAGAACAGTGATAACACAGGCTTGTACAAAGCCGAATCAGTTTACACACCCAACCAACTTTATACAAGAACCACGGAATAGCATCAGCCAGCACCATTATTCATTCTATCATAACACCAATGGTTGCTTCTTCCAGTCAATAAAAATAAACAAAACAAAAAAACATTGGTGCCATTTCTTTTTGGTTCTCTGAAATTTACAAAATACTTACTTGAAAACACAATGGCTACGTCATGAATTTATTTAAATATAAGATGGTGGAAAACACTTTTTTTTTTTACTTTAATTAACTGCTGATAGAGGACGTATTGTAATCGTGTCAAATTTTCTATTATAATGGAGTTGATAAGGAGAGAAATCGGGATTGATTAATTAGACACTGAGATATGAAGACACTGTTATAATATAGTTATAAGTTTACACAAACTGCACTGGACTTGTAATGATTTTATAGAATAAAATGGTGGGAGTAGCGACATGACACGATGCGATGAATGGTTGAATCTGATAGATCCATGTCTAGATCACTCACTGGCTTATATACAGGTTCTCCCCACTCTAGCCTGCTTAAGTCAGAGAGTCTGTTTTCTCTCGGTCGGGCTTGTGCTCTCTCTCTTTCTTGCCGTTACATCTATATCGAGTTTTCACCGGAAATACATCCCTGAGTCGAAAAAGTGGCTTTTAGAAAATGGTCTGTGTGTCTGTATGCGAACAGCATAGCTCAAAAACGAATTATTGTAGTTCGGGTGCCTAATGGCGCGGGACCTAAGCCTATGTGGCCTTTATCCCCCCGATACCCCCCTATCCCCTTAATAAATCTCCCCCGGTAGCTTACCGGTTAATCTACAGTATCCCAAGATATCCCGAAACTCCAGCTCGCGCAGACAATCCTGCGAGAGTGATGCCCTCCCAAAAACACGAAACCTAGTTCCAGCGAAACGGGGACACTGACAAAGGTAGTGGTACACCGTTTCCCTGACCCGTCGTCGCAGTTCTGACAAATGGGACTGGGCGTCCTCCCTATATTAAACAAGTGACTGGACACCCAAGTGTGTCCAGTCACTATCCCTATCAGGGTCCTCAGACCCGTCCTACTAAGGGACAGGAGATACTCCGAAGTTCCCTGCCTACTTGTCTTTATAAATCTTTTGGCTTGGAGGCACCCCTGCGTGTCCCCCCAGCGTTTCTCCAAAACTTTCGTCTCCCAAAGTCTAATCTGTTTGTCACGAAACGTCCTTGTGACAGCCAGGGCTGGTTCAGGACCGCAAAATGGTTGAGATGATCCCTCCCTAGCCAACTGGTCTGCCCTCTCATTCCCCTCTATTCTCACGTGTCCGGGTATCCAATAGAGGCGCACCGTACCCCTCCGAGCTAAAGCATTGAGCTTCCTCCGACATTCTCCCACCAATTTCGAACTCCACCAAGGCATACTCAAAGCCCTTAGTGCGGCCTGGCTATCCGAGAAAATCCGCACTTCCTTGAACTCTCCCTGCCACTACCTCACCAGGTGGCAGCATTCAATAATGCCCACCACCTCTGCCTGAAAGACCGTGGCCAACCCACCCAAGGCCACCGAACTCCCTCTGTCCAACTCCTGAAACCATGCTCCCGCCCCCGACAGGCCAGTGCCCTCCTGCCTAGAGCCATCTGAATAGCAGCGAATAATACCGCTGCCCGACTCCGTTGGCCTCGTGAGGTTATCATCCCCTATACTACTAATGGTAATCTCATAATCTCTCTCAAATCCCCATTTCTTGCTCGCCTCATCAAGTTTGGATAGCAGAAATCGGTTCAGTCGCCAAATTTCGTCCTCGATCCTAGTGTGATCCCCCCGAAAAGTTCTCACCCATTCTCCCTTGCACCTCATTCTGAGGTACCCTTTCATTGCCTCCCCCATTACCACATACTGAAGAGGGGTTAGCCCCAACAGCATCTCCAATGCCACCGTCGGTGTCGTTCTCATCGCGCCAGTAATAGCCAAACAGGCCGTGCGCTGTCAAAAACGAATAATCGCACAAAGTTTAAAATTGGCATTCCGTGTGGCGGTATAACCATGCGATCCGATAGGAACTTACGTGTCAAAGATCCTCAACCGGAAATACCACTTTACTGAATGGATTTTTGCAGTGTTTTGCGATTTTCTTGGAAACTAATATAACAATTTTCTTTAAACTTGATATTAACTACAGATATAAATAGTTCCAAACTTTTATTTGAAACATTTCTCTGGGAAAATTTATTTAATGGAGCTTTTGAGGGAGTATGGAGGCGGGGTTATGTTTTCCACCTAAAGTGCTACATTTTACATATTATGCAATTCTATCATCGAAATAATATTAATTAGAATGAAATATGTTATTGAAATTCCGAGTTTGAAGAAAATCTGTTTAAAAGTGCGTTTTTACTGAAGTTATTTCGGTTTTCCATGTTTTTATTCAAAAACACCGCGAATTTCATTAAATTTATTACACTGATTATGAATACAGAGACCTTATCACTTTTATAGGGAACTTTTTTCCGATAAAGTTCATTTAGAGAAGTTTTTGCAAAGAAGAAATGTATGTTTTCCCCCAAAAAGTCATTTTATTAAGTTTAAATTTTCCAATTGATATAAAATTGAAGACAAGCAAACATTTAGTGAAAATTATAAGTTTGGACAGTCGACACTGTTATTTGTCACTTGAATCTGTAAAGAGAAAATCGTGTGAGTGTTTCAAAAACCAGATTTTTTATAATGTCTGTAGTGGATGCCAAGCCCAGTGCTATCAAAGCCCTTCAAGGTCCCATTTAGCTATCCCAGGGACATCCGGACAATGTTCTCTCACACTGTTCTTCATCGGCCAGTAAACTGTAGGGACTCCTAGGATGAAAAATCTAATGGTTAGACTGCTATACAAAGGGTTAGACTGCTACCCGGAAACTTCGCTTGTTGATCTAGTACGCTACTGCTGAGTTAATCTCGTCAAGGGAGGAGGAGGGCACGTTCTTAATACTTCTGAATATAACAAACATTCACATACAAAAAAGACTTTAAATTTAATTACAAGTGTACAATTTTTCCTTTTCACTTGATGTCTATATTACATCCTGCTAAGATAATCCCAAACTGCCATAATAAACTCCATAGACAGCGGCGACCAACCGTTTATCCTTAGTACTATCTCTTATTGATTGCAACAAATTCCTGTATATTCTTTCCTGTAACATCCTTAAAACTTATCACTGCAATTGTCTTTGCCTGGAGTATTTCAAAATGAGAGCTTTAATTTTCACACTGTCCAGGGTCAATCTGAAAGTCATATTTCCTTTAGAGACAAACTTCTTTCCTTAAATTTTAGCTAACAATTTTTTTTTACTCCTGAACGCTATATAACACAAGCTTAGCATCCGTTAAGCATAATGCTCTAAGCCAATGTACAATATTAAATCAACTTATTATGCATTTAAAGATGCTTACACTCTTCTAGAGGATTAATCTAATCTCTTTAGCCCTCGATCATTCTATTATTTTTAGTGGTCTACAGTTCTAGTATGGTAGAATAGAGTGACATGTTTGAAGCATGATATTTAATGGTATTATCTCTTTATTCAAATCTACCATCAATTTTTTTGAGAGTCTTTGTCAATTCATATAATAATATTGGCTTTTTTTTTTGTCCACCAATAATCACCATGCAATAACATTACGTCTATATTTATTTCTTTTGTTATATCAGCCCTGTCCAGATCCACTTGAAAATAATCTCTAAGAAAAAAGATAATATGCAACATATTATATTTCATACCAATGCACTTTCATTAAAGTAATTACATTTTATTTAATATATTTATAGTATAAGTTGATTTCGATTAATAAAAGAAAAAAAATAATAATTATATAAAGCTTTTATTCAGGAAGTTAAGTGAGACACTTAATTTCAAGGGTACCTACCGCACAAACATAATAAATATAATTTTAATTTTGTTTTTTACTTTTTAAAGAATTCATTCATTTCATTTGAAATAATTCAATGAAAACTCAAATTGAAAACCATAACAGAATTTATATTTTTGTGTATCATGGAAATAAATATTCAACCCTAGAAATTCAACAATTATTGGTAATTTAATTAGGTTGAATGAACTTTACTGAAATAATTATGTTGTACATTTTTTTAAAGTTGAATTTGTTTACTATATCTAATATTGTACTCCAGTGCAATCTAGCGTCAAATTCAGGAAAGAATTTTTCTTTACGCTTGTAATTGATTTCCAATACTTCTACATCAAGATAGTTTCATATAAAAGAAATAATAAAAATCTGTGTTTATCTACAAAAATATACAGTAAAAATCTCATACTGAAATGAAATTAACTCAAATTGAAATAATAAATTGGCTTATAAAAAGTATTATTTGATTTTCTTTTTTTTAACCAATGTTCGAATTCTTTACATTTTTTTTTTTTTCTTACAAATAAAAATATCCACTTTTTGTTGACAATATTTTTTTATCCACAAAAGATAAAAATAAAATAATTGTGATCTGTTTTTAGCATCAACTAAAGTATTTATTCAACATACTTACAAGATTAATTTAATAAAGATATAAAATCTAATTTCATCTGCTTTTATTTGATGAAAATTCTTTATTTGTAATAATCTTCTTCTTCTTCTTCTTCAACAACTTGCTGATGCAATGTTTACGCTTCTTTTTTTTTGTTATCATCCTGTCCACATCCACTTGAAAATACAAAAAGTTAATACGCAATACTCTAAGGACCAATGCACTTTCACTAAAATATTTATGATTTATTATTACTATACATATGTATAGTATTAGTTGATTCCTTTATTTATTTTCTTTATATATTTGGAATATAACGATATTTATTTACTTTTTTTCAACAGTTTAAGGTGAAACTAAGCTGGTTAGTTTAGCATTTTGTGACGTGCGACACATTATCTTTAAAAGTAATCGCAGATAAAAAAAACAAAAAAACTTATAATAACATTTTTTATTAATCACAAAAAATTGCTCTTGAGGCCATATCACTCCTACAGTATGAAGTATTAATTAACTAAAAGCAAAATATATACTGGTTTTGAAGATATTTTTGTCTGCGCTTGGAAAGAGAGACGAAATTATTATTATTATTCCTTTCAACAAATTTTAAATATTATTTTCCCAAAAAATTCTGTCAATTTAGAACATACATGAACTGGGTTGCTAGTGTCAAATCCCTAAGGATTTAGGGAAAGTTAGATGATCAGCAACATAAGAGCCGAGCTGTTCCTGTAATCGACGTAGGTAATAAAAAAGATAGGATAATAATAAATATTTGGATCTTGTGGTCCTTTGGTATTAGAAACAGATACTAAATTTGACAGGTTTGATGTAGCCTCTAGTTTCCTTTATTTAGGCGGAGATTGAAATGGTATGTGGAATGGTCACGAAAGCATTTCTAGAAAGCAGTACCCAACCACGAGGACGTCCTAAGACTCGCTCGCTGGATAACGTGAAATCGGACTTCAGTAGGCCTGGAAATGAACCTTTTTGGTGCATGGAACAGGGCTCGGTGGTCTCATCGTATTGAACAGTCCATGGGCCATCACAGTCTGTAGTGCCATAGGGAAGAAGAAGAAGATACTCAATTTAAAAACTTGGAAGTGCTTGTCTGTGACAGTATTTATTTCACATATTATCTACTACTATTGAGAGGAGATATCTATTCTGGATTGCATAAAGTAATAGATAAAAAACCTAAATCAAGTTTTATGAAAATCCACCAATTTGAAACTTTGGCGTAAAAATAAAATCCAACAATTTCAGAATACTTCGTTCTTAAATAATTATTGTTGAAGCATTAGATTAGATTGGATTAACAAAGAAGTGGCAAGAGCCTCATTCTACCTCCACCAGGTGGTCTATTGTGGATCCAGTTATTGCTGTATAGATAAAGTGGACATAAAGTCTAAATGTATTGTGACGTATGTAATCTCTCCCTTTCATGACCGTGTTTTGCCCTGGTTTCAGGCACTAGTAAAAATGTTGGTATCTATGGAAGAGAATGTGTGCACATATTAGTCAATGGGAGTTTGAAGAGGGTGTAATCTAGTTCGCAAGATATCTAGATCTCTGAAGAAGTGACTAGTCCACTTCATCCCTAAGGTATTGTATTTAAATGTTAGATTATACAGCAGGGAATACCTATAATGTCAAATCTACTTCAACCTAAAAGAGTTATTGTCGCTTCCTTGAAGGAGACTGTTTGTACACAGATTTAATCGTCTGTAAAGAATATAATAGATGAGTCTGAATGACTCATCGCTAAAAATATTCGCTTATAGATGTAATGCAAAATTTCGATAAGTACTCTAAAGGAATATTAATATTCGAATATTTCACAAAAATTCGAATTTATTGACGAATAGATCTTTTCATAAATTATTATAATTCAATATTTCTGTCACCTTGTAAAAGTGGTACAATACTTTTTTTATCTTTCGAAATAGTTAATATTTGCATTTAGCCTTTTTTTAGAATCATAAATGAAATTTGTTACTTTTTAATTGATCAAAACATTATGGATATTTTTAATAAATAAATGAGAATTTTTATAAATTTATACTGAATTTCACGTTCTATAAATTATTAGTTTTTTCTTATCCAAAAATGAACTTATAACTATTTTGATAAATTTTTTTTTTTTTCTTTCTTTAAACTTACTTAACTTACTTAGAAGTTCGTAGATAACCAACAAACAAAACTGTCAGAAATATTTTTAACTCCATAAGTGTAAACATTATTGAAGTTTCCACTGCAACCTACCCAACATATCTGGTACTCAGTCTAACTCTCTATTTACTTCATATACTTTTTTTTACTTTCACTTACCATCAGTGATCGTGCCAGGTTTGTCGATCTGATCCCTTCTGATGCCATTACGCGTTAAAGCTGGAAATATACGTTTAGCGGTCCCCTAAGTCCAAATAAATGTTTTTTTTTTACAAAAGTATCTGTATGTGAACAGAATATCTCAAAAACGAAAAGTCACCAGAAAGCTCAAACTTAGTATTCTCAAACTACCACCGCATCTGACACGAAGATTTCGGGCAAAATCCATCAACCGAAAGTACCACTTCACTGAAGGTTTTTTTTGTGCTAATTTCAAAAACGGCTCCAACGATTTTCTTCAAACTAGTATGTGAATTATACATACAAGTGCTACAACTTTTATTTGTAACATTTCTCCGGAAATATTCATTTAAGGGCACTTTGGGGGGGGGGGGGGTGGGGGGGGGGGGGGGGGGGGGGGGGGGGGGGTGGAAGAGAAATTTTAATAAAAATTATAAGTTTGAAGAAAATTTATCAATACAATTTTTGTAAACTGCAGTAGATAAAGTTGTGTGAGTGTTTCACACCAGATTTTTTTTAAAAAAAACTAACAGTATTAAATAAATTAAATAATAACATTAAACTTTTTAACTTTTAACTTCTACTTTTTAAATTAAATAATAATAATAAAAAAATTTTATTCGTTTCAAACATGTGTTTGGTTCAAAATAGGTAATAAATTATGCTTGGAATTTAAAATAAATAGAGACAATAATATTAAGTAAATAAAATAAAATGAAATAAAATTTTTTCTCAAATCATTATCGGTAATTAGAAGTAGAGAGAAAAAAGAGATAATGAAATAATATAAAAATGAGAAATGAACTGCAAAATAAATTAGAAACCGTCTTAGTAAAGATAATGACATTAACAATGACTTGAAATAATAATTATATTCATGAAACATAAAATAATCATTCTTCATAAACTTAAACATGCAATGAAATAAATAAAAAAGATTTAAACAAATTTCAAAAGTAGAAATTTGTACAAGAAGCAGTCATTGACCTGTGTTATTATGGTGATAGAAACATAAATAATACAAAGTATGAAGATTGGTAAACAATGGGATTATTTTGAAAAAATTAGGCTTACTATTTGGCCTTTAATTTTATACTATTGATAACAAACAGAAATATGTCGTTCACTTTCTCTTTTGTTAATGAATTTAAAAGGTTTTCAATCAATTCAAATGGGCCACAGTTTAGTTTTATAGATTTTAATAAAAATTTATTTCTAAATGAAACGAGAGCAGGACATTGAAATAAAAAATGATAAACATCGTCGATTTCCTTATTTGTGCATAGCGGACAATATTTATCTGGAAAAAATTGAACTCTTTCCCCGCGCACCAAAATTCTAGGAAATTTTTTTGAAATCAGCGAAATTTCAATTGAACTACTACCCGTGATTTTTCTATATTACAGTCAAAATTAAAATAGCTTGGCTGACACCCTACAGAACTTATCAGTCTGTAGTGAGAATTGAAAGACAAATTTATAACTGCCTCAATGTCCAAACAAATTAAATGGTTTTTAAATGCTTCCAAAATGTCATCTTTGTAATATATTATCATGGTGAGCTTCGGATTAACTGCCAGGTGATCATAACTAATAATTTTCAAAAAATTATTTAGGTGGGTAAACCAATTAGACGGGCGATTGATACTGTTTTTATGCAAATGAACTAAGCGGTCGTAATGTAATCGGGGAAGTCTATCTTCTGGTATACACAACAACTGAATCCACCAACCGAAGGTACGGTTTAAAATCTTTAATTTTATGTGAGTTCTCGCAGTTTCTATTCTGACATATGCGCTCGGAGTGTGAATAGGTATATTTTTTGTAACGTTTTAAAGAAGAGCAATTGTGCACGCTCAATTATATCAGAAAGCACAGAATTATATCAGTGCCCAAACTTCGGCATTATAAAGAAGTACACTTTCCGCCAGAGATTCATATAAAGTGCACTTAGTCTCCCATGCATCAGACTTAA
>JAAEAF010013216.1:0-26246 GCA_011037195.1 Triatoma infestans
TAATGAAAATTCAGAGCAAATAAAATTATTATAAAAAGTTAGAAACTGAAGACAAGGGTTTGCGATTTTGATATAAAGAACAAATCAAATAAAATATGAAAGTCAATTTTGCCTACTAAGGCATTAGGAATGTATGAAGAAAATTGCAGTAATCACTTTTTGAGTACCTTCTGCCACTCAATATTATATACATATTTGCTTATAAGAATAAGTAGCATTTTTTATTAGCAAAGCAAACGTGCTCAAGTGTTAAACTTGAATGAGGGGGCAAATAAATAAGAAACATTACATTTAAGTTATTAATATGAAAATAATGAAAACTTGAAGCAAGGTCAATTAAATCAGAGCAAATAAAAGGGATATAAGAAGAAATTTATATATTATTAAAATTCATAACTTGGAATAGAGACTCATTTTATAAAAGGAAGGTGTTAGGTTGATAAACCAATTCAACTATTATGAATTTGAATATATGGTAGGATCCTCAACGCTGGAGTCCCCTCTGTCCCTTAATCCATTCAGAACCAGACAGAAGGGTCTAGTTACATATAATTTATTGGCATTAGGAGTATCTTTAAAATGGCGGATACCGATCCCTTGCCACTTACATTTACTCCATTTTTCAAATCCTCCATCCTCTCGTATGGAGGCCAATCGTCTTGCTCCTGCAAGTCTATATTCAGGCGCCTTGCACATTCGGTCGACTCTGCTTTATAGACAAAACATGCTTGGAAGACGAAGTCGGAAACTGTTGCCAGCTTCTGTGCTATGGACCCGAAGCCTCGTCGGGAGCATACAACATCTATGTAGAGGTGTTCGCTGGTAAACCTATTATAGGCTTTACACCTCGTCGGATAATTGTACCAGTACCTTTCAACAATGCAGATTCCAGCTTTGTCAGAGGCACCGTTTGTATCGGATATGTCATTGTTGGGAAAATGTATTGGTTTACAATATCGAGCTTTTAATCAGGCTTCAGCAAGATTGAATTGGTAATTTGGTAGATTTTCTTGGAGATGGCTTATGGATGTTTAATTATACTCTAGTTCTCCAAGAAAGTACAGGCTAGGTACCTGATAGCCTTCAATTATCAAAGGACAATATTTCGTCGTCATTTTCCAGGTGTATGGGCTTATTACTAAAAAAACCCTTCTCAGTTACTATAGCTGTATTTTTCTTGAGGTTTATATCCAGGCCAATTTCCCTTAAAATTCTCTAAACGACATTTACAACTCGTTCCTATCCTATGCTTTAGTATTGCATGCTGTGATTGCTTGATCATCAGCAGAACCAGTAACAATTACCTTTTCCTGATCCTAAAAAAGTTTGTAACCGAATTGTCGGCAAAGTGCGAATCACCTAACTATTTATACAAATAGCCTACGGATAGATTAACCAGGGTAGCTTGACAACAGCCCTCCCTATAGGGCACCTCTCAATACCTGGATAGAGTTGGTTTTCTTTGATTTAGATTTATATTGGCATAAGACAGAAGCGAAGTAATGCCTCTTTTCAGGTCTGGAGATATGCCTGCAGCTTCCAAGGTTCTTATAATGTGTTCATATCCATTGCTATCGAAGGCACTAGTCGCATCTAAAAACATAATTACGATATCGTTTTTCTTTTCCTTGGCATGTTTCTTGACTGCTTCAATTATGTTTGAATTCACATGTCACCCTTGACAAAGCCTCTTTAAAATGAAATCCAGTTCAAAATCGAAAACTTTATGATACGGCGTACTATAGAATTAATAGTAATTGGTCTCCATGATGACGATTCCTTCGGATCGCCTTTACCTTGCGTTTGAGGATAGTACGACCTTACCTTAAAGCTTCTGGAACATAGGAGAGCTTTAATATAATTTCGGTAATAGTTTTCAAAACCTGAGATAATTATAAGGGTTTCTTAAAAATCAGCAATTTCTTATAGAAGATTATATTTTTATTAATGAATTTATTCCTGAAAGTAAAACTTTTTTTTCATATTTATTTTATTTTAATATTATTTTTATTTAACTTTATTCTATTTTAATTTTTTTCTCTATTTAGTTGCAGTTTTATAATTATAATTAATTTATAATAAATAGCAACTCCATGTAATCCATGGCCGTCAAAGACTTTGTATTATTTAATTTCTATTGGATTTAGAATCGTTTTTTGCTTCTAAGTATTATTTTATTGTAAGATGTAAAAATTTCTTCAAATAAACGCCATTATTATTATTTTAATTTAAGGCGCGTCAACATCTATGATCAATATTCCATCGGTCCCTGGCAAAATGCCTAACGTGTCGACTTTATGGCTTATACAACAGAACAAATGAATATATTTCACTTTTAGTTTTATTCTATTATTATTAATTCACTTTATTCTATTATTATCATCAATTAACAAGTATTTGTTAATTTCTGCTTGAAAACTCTAATAATTCTTATAAAAAAAAAGAAAAAAAAAGAAGCTTTTTTCGCAGGAAACATGCTTCGATCGTATTATTTTTTTGTTGTTGTTGTTATTGTACAAGAGGTTCATAACATCCACTAAATTATGGTACGTGATGGAAACATTTTCCATCCTATAGAACATTATTCAGCCTACAGAACATTGTTAAAACTATTTCATTGTAATTGACAATAATATCCCCTACTATGCATTGAAAAGTAATATCGGATATTTCTGATTTCTCTGGCTTAAAACCATATTTTACTAACTTTTATTACTTTCTTAATCTAGTTCTACTATTCTGGAATATTCCTTTCTAGTAACATTTAGAAGATAATATTCTTGCTCATATCTATTGCGTCTCTCTTTTTATGGATTTATACAATACTGATGTTGCCCAAAAACGTAGAAAAGTGGCTTTTGCCTTGCGGGTCTCTCTTACCCGCAACTCTTCACTTTGTTTCCTATATAAACGAACATCTCGGACGAGATATCGTGTCCACTGAATTTTCCCAATTTCATTTTTTCTACAGTTTCTCATATTTCTTTCCGCTATATATAATCAGTTCCTCTATCCACTTTTCCACTCGATTTCTCCTTCTCGTTTTTTGCTCCCTCTTACTCCTAGTAAGAGGAAGTACCGCGGATCAAGTCCAATTTTCGAAATTGAGTTTACCCTGGAAACATATTTTGATGTCCTCTGAGTACGAAAAAATTGTTTTTAGTGAATAGTCTCTCTCTCCCACATACAGTGTGTATATATGTATGTGTGTGTGTGTGTGTGTGTGTGAGAGAGAGAGAGAGAGAGAGAGAGAAAGAGAGAGAATGTATGAGTGTGTGAACAAACAATCTCAAAAACCAAAAGTCGAACTTGGTAATCCATTTGGGCACTTCCGCATCTGACTGGTTCCGGGCAAAATCTATCAATCAATAGTGTGATTTTACTGAATGGTTCTTTCAGTTGTTCACAATTTTCTCGAAAATGGTTCCAACGATTTTGTTTAAAGTTCGTATACTTTAGACATAAAATACCTATCACTTTTATTTGAAACATTGTTTTCCTGGGAAAATTGATTTTTTAAGGGTTTCTGGGGAACTGTAGCGTTAAGTTTTCCTTTAAAGTACCACTTCAGTATAATGTATGGTTCGCCTCCTATATAATATTAATATAAATTAGAACATTGTTAGAATTCCAAACTTGAAGGAAATCGGTTAACCGAAAGTGCGATTTTACAGAATAGATTTTTGTGTTATTGGAATTTTCTCGAATAATGACTTTACAATTTCCTTTAAATATGGAATACTAATTGCCTAGATATATACCTATCACTTTTAAAATTATTTTACAGGGTCATTGGAGGTGTGTCAGTTAGTTTAAATGTAAATTAGCACAAAATGTTCTTGGTTTTGACATAGAGCACGCCACATAAGGCCGCGCAGGTAAACAAGTAAAATCACCACTATCCATTTATGATCAGCCCAAATAAAAATTTAACGATGCAATGTTAAAGATAATTTTTTACAGGGTATTTTATGATCATTTTGCCATTATTTAGTCTCCAAGAAACATTCATTTATTTCTTTAGGTATTCATTTATACAACGTTTCGGCCTTCTAAGCCATCTTCAAGCTACAATTACATATAACATGTAACAGTGAGAAAATAATTGTAAAATTACAGGCGAGTTAAAATATGAGGAAACATCCAAAGAACCACCTTCGGAATTTGTAACCAAGGCAGGAATCAGGCAAAGGTATATACCAAGCCCATAAGTATGCATTTTGCTTACCTATGCATGACTTAGTAAATTAGGCAATGAAATTGAGCATTTACGCACTGGAAGCTGCAGTCAGTAAATTTTAATGGCCGAAAACATTGTTTGGATGACAATTAGGTAGAAAAACTCAGAAATAAGCTTGATGTGTTGCGCAAGGAGATAGAAAGAAAAAAAAAACAAACTGTCAGCAAAAAGAAAACCAAATTCGTTGTCATTTTCAAGTAGCATTCGAGTAGCAAATATTCAGCTGAATCTTCTATTCAGTCAAGGTTTCTTGAATAAATTCTTCTTTAACATCTTAGGATGAAAATTCACTCAAATGTATACAGTCAGTCGACTTGAACGAAAGAATAGATTGTGAGAGTGGCGAATGATATTTTTACTAAGGGATCACGTAGGGAATATGGAATGGGTTTGGTCATATTTACCAAACGAAACAACAATGAATAATGTAAGGATATGGGACGACCACTTGGAGGAAGGAAAAGGATAACATGGAATCAAAAGGGAGGCTAAAACTAAAAAGGTACGTGGTGAATGCAATAATGTCAAAAAAAAATTGAGTGAAAATGAAAGAATTCAATAAATGTATATTTATACAGTCTCACATTTAGATATTCATCATTCTTAGATTTTTATTGGCAAAACCAGAAATTAAATCATTCATAGAGAAATGTTGCATTCACTCATTTTCAATTGCCATTGAAGATAGAAATTTCTCTCATACTACTTAAAATACTTTTCCTCCCATACTATTTGTAATATAAGAAAATTAATTAGAGTTGAATTAACATCTTGCAGATGCTACCTGTTACCGGTATAGTTAAATAGAGTAATGATTACTGTAATTACTTCTGGAAAATTACTCTTCATAAATAGATATTTTAACCAACAGTAAATTTGCAAATTGTTTTATAGTAGCTTTTCAGATTCTAAATAACGTTTTAAAATTTTAATTCATTTAAATATTTAACTAATATGTTTATATGCTTATAATTTTTTGAAAATTGTCTATTATTATGTAATAGGTATTTTTAAATGGTTCTAAAAATCAAAATGATATCTTGTAATAATGAATCTTCTGATATATATAAATAATTAAACTAAAGTAATGCCTATTTCTTCAGCCGGGCTCAACGTCCAATAACCAAACTATGTCTGGAGGGGGCAGAACCACGTACTTAATGCTTATTATTTTTTTTAAAACTAATATAAATTAGCAGTTGTAGTAATTAAATGTAATTTAAGTAATATCTCCACTTGTTGGATGTTTTTAATATGAAACAATGTACACTAGCCTTAAAAAGAGAAAAACATGTGTTTACCTACCCAGGTACAAAGAGTCTAGTTAGGTCCTAACAAAAACATTTTTAATAACCAGAGTATCAACTAAATTTGCTCTGTGCAAGCTATGCTATCACACTGTTTTGACAAGAAAATCCTAATGATGGGGGAAAGCCCGAAATCGGTCGATAACCACAAAAAAAAAAGCAGACTATCACGGAAAATATCTCTGATGATAAATTAGCAGTTATACGCGGGACTCGAACTGGGGACCATTCAATTACAAGTCCTTCATGCTCATAACCACTACATCAAACCCGCCATAATGTAAGAAACGTTTCATGTCATGAATGAGAATGCGAAACCGATAGGAACAACAAAAATAAGCATGCTACCACGGATAAAATCCCAAATTTTGTCTCGCTATGGAGCTAAAAATTGGGCTGGAGTACCTTTAGACACGAAAGGGCCGCGATGAGCCTTCCTGAAAAGCTAATTAGACTTGCTGCTGCCGGTATAGTGTGCGCTCTACCAGCCCAAATGGTATCTACTGTATAAAACAAGTGCTTTACTCTAGTAAGTATAACCTTACTTACATATAACCTTATAAGGCATTAGTAATCTCTATTAAAAGGGGGCTCCGCCCTCCTTACCACCCAGTGACCAAAAAAAATAACCTTTAGCTGGTCAAACTCGAAAATAATTGGATCACTGTTCTATTTTCGCGCGCTTACTGTCACAAGGAACAACCATAAGTAAAGCTCAACCTTGTTAACAAATGTTGAAAATATGGATGCGTCCACAATCCAGATGTGATAGAAAATGTTTCGAAAATAATAGGTTTAATTTTAATTTTTGTGGATACTACATTCTAAACCAGGATCATGACGGTACAGCGCACACTGTACCAGCACCGACTTGCTGCCTCTTTCTGGAAACAGGTAACATGGCCTCCCAGCGCCTCAAAACCCAAAAAACTATGTTGGCTGGTGTTAGGGAACTTGGAAATAAGTGCATCTCTGTGAATGCGTGTGAACCACTTCCGCGAAACCCTGAGATTATTACACCTTTTTTATTGCTCATTGTTCCCTCGACCTGTTTGAAGACGCCCTGAAAAGTGCGACTAGCCTCGAGATACTAAAGAGCACTGAAGTTTTCCATGGCTGCTACCCTCAACATGAATACACGGACGGTTCTCGTCAGCATAGATGCAGACTTAAAGAGAGCATCGGTACTGTACACCGTCTCGACGTGGAATATTGCGGATCGCTGGGAGACCATTGTTGCAATTTTGATGGCGAGATTACGGCTATAGATTGGGCTGTACAAGAAACTCCCACCCTCCTGGCAAAGTTGTGTTTTTCGTAAACTCTAAGGTAACAATTCAGGCACTATGCTCCCATTCCAGTACTGTTGGTAGGTCCGCAAGGGAGGCAATTAAGACAAGCATTAAGGGAGGCAAGATATTGTTCTCCAGTGGATCCTCAGTCACTGTGCACCACTGGAAACGAAAAAGCCGACAATCTGGCCAAAAAAGGCGGGTTCTGAGTAAGCACAAGACGGGTGGTGAACGATGGGAAAGACTGCTTAGACAGCCCCTGCCCAGGTGCCTGCCAAGAAAAGTAGCCATCGCCAATTTCCGCCTACTGACTAGGCACGACTATCTCCAAGCTCACTTGAATAGGATAGGAATCGTTGACTCCCCCATATGCCCCCTCTGTCTGGAGGAGCCGGACACCAGCCAAACTCTGGATATTGTCCGCGAATAAGTTTATAGGAATGATATGGAGAAAAACTCAGCAGTGTACTGGATTGCTAGTATACATGATGGTTGAAAAAGGCTTGCAAATGACGTAATAAAAAAAACAAATCCAGCATTACGGACCCCCCATCCACGTAATCAACGTTTTTTATCACTTGGATATGCATTAGTGCCATTATTAGATATTAGCTTATCTACTATTTCTGATTCATCATTTTTCCTTTGATTACACCGACTACCGGCTAGTCTAGTTCAACTAATACTGATCCTTTACTGATCCTGTGTTATCATCAATAGCGCTCCGTCTTTTTTATTTTGTGCAATTAAAAAAAAATGTAAGCATTTGTAAATTTTCTTCATATTCTTTTTTTTTTTTTTCTACACCACTAGCATATTATATTTGGTACAAATCTCATTTTTTAGACTTTTTTTTTTTGTTACTTATAAAATGGATATTGAGGTCAGAATAACAAATTTTCAACTTTTTGTCGTCAAATTGATTGCCTTCTTCAGGGTAAAAATGGTTTCTGCTTGAATTTCATGAAAACTATAGATTTTTAGGCAATAAATTTTCTGGGTAATTATGTCGAAGCGTGCCCCCAAGATGGCAGACCACTAGATACACTAACCTTCTCACTCCCACCTCTTCCTACACTCACGTTCTGAGTTAATTCTTTCGATTATGTACATATCGATTTCTTTTCTTGTTATACGTACATGTTACTTCTATTTTTACTTTTCGCAATTATTTCATTTAAGCTTTAATATTTTGGTAATACACTATTTACATGTTTTCCACTTATTTTCTGATTATTTTCTCTTTAAACACTACACCCGCCTTGGAACATTCCAATTACACACAGTATTTACATGTTGTCCACTTATTTACTGCTTATTTTCTCTTTAAACACTGTACCCACCTTGGAACATTCCAATCTCACACAGTATTTACATGTTGTCCACTTATTTACTACTTATTTTCTCTTTAAACACTACACCCACCTTGGAAAATTCCAATCTCACACAGTATTTACATGTTTTCCACTTATTTACTGCTTATTTTCTCTTTAAACACAACACCCACCTTGGAACATTCCAATCTCACACAGTATTTACCACTTATTTCAGTATATGTTTTCCACTTATTTACTGCTCATTTTCTCTTTAAACACTACACCACCTTGGAACATTCCAATCTCTCGCACACACACAAAACTAATATGAACCATTCACGGTCGCTTTTTTTTATCAGTGCAGATTCTACTTTCATAACGTTTGCAAGTAGTGCAATTTTACATTTCCTATTTTTTTGGTGTAACAGTTTTTAATATTATTACTTAATTTTATAGAATATCTATTTGTATTTTTCTATATTTGTATTTTTTTCAATAAGGAGAGAAGCAATGTGCGATAATTGTGAATACAAACTCCTCAAAGCTCCTGTAAGGAATTGCAAGTCATCGCGTTTTTGCAGAGGCAGGGTTGTTTAATAGCTGAAAAAACGTGTCCTGTGTCCTTCTGGTCACGTTTGTAAATATATTCCTAACCAATATAGGTTCCGGTGCCGCAAAATTAATGATAACGGACTGAAGTGCGATTTCACTTATTCAATTAGAAAAAACACTTTCTTTAGCAAATCCCGCCTACCGATATCAAAAATATTTGCATTTGTACCTTTTTGGCTGTTGTTAAACCATTCCCGACAAAATATAATTGAAGATGAATTGGAAATGTCCTCGCACAGTGTTGTTGATTGGAGCAACTTCTGCCGTGGAGTTTGCACTTTCATTATGTTAGATAGAATTATCAATTAGGTGGGCCCTAAACGCAAATACAATAGGGGTCGCGTAATTAAAGGTCAATGGGTATTCGGTTGCTTCGAGAGGGGAACCAAGAAGTGCTTCTTCGAACCCGTTGCAAATAGAACGGCCGCGACATTAATGGCAGTCATTCGTGATTGAATTTTACCGGGGACAACTTTCATTTCTGATTGCTGGAGGGGATACGACCCTCTACTTACTGACCCTGATTACGAATATTTACGTGTAAACCACTCCCTTAATTTTGTCGATCCTCAGTCTGGGGAGCATACGCAGAATGTAGAGCGTATGTGGCGCGATGTACGCAGTGGCATACCCCGTTGTGGTAGGCGAGAAGAACATTTCCTGGGGTATCTCGCCGAACATTATTGGAAAGGGCAACATCCGGTTCGCAGTACTCGTCTCCACTATTTCTTTAAAGATGTTGCCACCGTATATCCCCCCCCCCCCCAAGGATTCCCGCAGACAACAACAGTTTTATTCAGGTTGTATTATCATTATTTGCATGTTGTTATTGAAAAAAATACAATTCACTTTATACTAAAAAAAAAAATAAATAAAAAAGACATTGTTTTGTTTTTGAATATAATGATTTAATGCAATTTCTTATGCATGTTATTTTTGTACATGTTTGTTATAAGAAACCTACTAAAGTTAAATTACTAACAATTATTGTTTAGCGTTTTAAATATTTATTTTTTATTTTTTTGTTGTACGCATGCTAGGTTATGAAAGAGATGAATTTTAAATTCTTAGATATATTGGTGCTAATAAATTTGTTTCAGCTGAAGGTGTTATAATAGGACTAGAAAAAATGAGTTAATAAATTAAAAACCGGAAATAGATTTCAATTTCTAATCTGTTAAATAATATACATTTATGACTAATTTCTCATTGTTGCCTAATTGTAATTAATGAATAGATTCTCATTTCTCCTAGTGAAAATAGGAAAACTGAGTTAATACATTTAAAACCCAGAATATATTTAAATTTGAATCCGTAATTTGTTAATGTTGAATATTTGTAATTATTGATTAGAAGCTCATTTATCCTGGTGATCGCTCACCTAATAAAAAAGCGACACACGCGCCGAGCAACATACCTCAAGGTGGTGTGGAAACTGTTGCAAAAAAAGATTACTAAATTATTTTACTAGTTGCCGTAGGTGTAAGAACTATCGATTTCATGGATTTCATAGTGACTGTGACAGAAGAGTGGGAGTAAGAAGGTTAGTGTATGTAGTGGTCGGTCATCTTGGGGGCACGATGCTGAAAATTTGAATCAATATCAAATATAGCGGATTGTCAAGAAAAATCAAACATTATTTTAAACATTTATTAAATAATAATACGAAAAATACGATCAACGCTAATAACCATATAAACTGAAGGATTATTTTTTTTTTTTTAATTATTTAAAAAAAAACAAATTAATCAATACAAATTCTCATGGTAATATCTGAAAACATATTGCGATTAAAAAAAATAGTCATTATTTTATAATATTTATGTTTGGTTCTTTATATATATATGTTAATATATCCACTTATACTTATACATACTTATTTTTAAAAGGAAGGAGCAATGTATGCGACCCGCTTTACGCGTGCTTAATTTCTAAAAGACGCCAATAGATAGTGCGAATATGCACCTTTCGTACTGGTCAATTACCCCTCCTTCTTAATTATCGTACTTAGAATTTTGAGTTAGTACATCTCTTACGGTAGGAAGCGTCAGTGCACGGCAAATTACATACGCTATGAGTATTAGTAGAAAGTGGTAGTTTATTGCAAATCTATATTCGCCCGCAATTCCGCATCATCTTGCCGTGATTCACTGTTGTCAATTTCTCTCTGAGAGGTATCGCCCGCTACCTGCATCTTCGCCCGCTAAGGAGACAGGTTGTGAACCAGGTAAATCCCAAATTCCTTCCTGTATACCTTTCGCCTATTCCTCTTCTCCTTCACCTAGATTCACATCCTGACCTACCGCGAGCAAGAGGACAAAAGGTAAGCTAATATACTTATAAGCTAATTATACCACATACGCATATATATATATATATATATATATATATATATAGTATTACAGAGAAACGCGGTCCACTTTAACCATATATATATATTTTTCGCACCATTTTATGGTCCTTCGGGCCATATATATATATTCTACGCAACATTTTTTGGTCCTCCGAGCCATATATATTTTTTGAACTTATGGACAAATACATTTTGATTCGCCATATAAATTAAATATTATTTTCTTCAACGCTTTGGTTAAGTGCGTATAATTACAAGAGTAACACCAATATATTCTGTAAGTAATACAGTTTCAGTGTAAACCGCTTTGAATGGTTCGTATTTATTATTAATTGCTAATTTTCAGATTATGCATAATTAAATAATTGAAAAAAATTAATATTACGGAAAAATTGAACTTGGCTAGAGGAGATGCATATGAGCACGTGATTGGCGTCATATATTTCTATAACAGGTCAGAGTCCAGCAACAGAAAGGTACGTTTTATCTGTCTTTAACTTTTAAAGCGTGGTTAATACATTGCTCTTTCTAATAAACAACTGATAACTATTCTGAGTAACTATTCTTTGTAATTTATAATCTCGCACTACTGGTCGAATGACCTTGACATAAATCTACTTAACTTTTATAGTCGTATTTAATTCTTAAATAGTACTCAATTAAATTTCTATTGAATTCTTTCTAATTAATTCCTTTAAAAAAAAAAAAAAAAAAATTATTCTTTATAATTAAATCCCTACTTATAAATTAATAAATTATTTAATTTCGAATTTGGTTACAATAGTCACTGCAATGGCTGACAAAATCGAAAAACGAATTAGAGTGTTAGAAGCGGAACAAAATACTTTATTTCAACGCGTACAACGCCTATACGATGATGCTAAAAATATTGACAACCCGCAAAATCAGGCGAATTTCAATATCAGGATTAAAACGTTGGAAAAAACAATGGGGGAATTAAACTCAATAGCTAAGGAAATAGGGACGCTCAAACAGGAAATCAACCCATCTGAAAAAGTGAATTTACAAATTCTGAACACAGTAGATGAACTGTATTGTTATATCGTATACGAAGCGGATAAGTTAAAAATTGGTAGTAGTGCACATAAAGTTCCACAACAAAAAGAAAAGCTTCCCACATTGGAATTACCTTGGTTTTCAGGTGAAATAAATGAATGGCCAGTGTTTTATCATGCCTTTAAGGCAATTCATAATAACACGGGCCTGACTCAAACTGAAAAATTAAGATATCTGCTAGGTAAGCTGACCAAGAAAGCGCTCGCGCTTGTCTCTGGTTTTCAGCCCTCTGAGGAAAATTATATATTGATCTGGGAAACCTTAGTAGATAGGTTCCAGGATAAAAGGAATTTAGCATCGCAATACTTGAAACAAATTTTGAGTTTTAAGCCACTCTTGAATGAATCGGCTTCAGGGTTAGATGAATTCTTACAACAATTTGCTTCCTCATATGAGGCTCTTAAAGCTTTAGAAATAGAAAACCTCACTGATTTCATCATCTTTCATATCGCCTTATCTAAACTCGATCCCGAGACAGTCAGAGCTTTCGAGATGTCTGCTCGCACTCAAGCTATACCTACTTATGATCTTCTTCTTACTTTTGTAAAAGAACAAAATAAAATTCTTTCTAGGTATGGAAAAGTAATATCGCCCGCACATAAAACTAAAACTTCACACTCCTTTGTTGCCAGTAAAAGTAATATTAATATGCCGCTATGCAAAATTTGTTCACTAAATCAACACCAAGCTTATCACTGTAAAAGTTTTAAAGATCTTACTCCCGAACAAAGATATAAATTAGCCAGGGAAAAGAATTTATGTATTAATTGGTTATCCCAGCATCATACTTCTCGCTTATGTAAGTCTAAGAACTCTTGCGCTATATGTGGTAAGCGACACCATTCAATTTTACACTTTTCGCTACCCGCACAAAATAGCAAATTACGCCCGCCCGAGAAGCCTGAGGTTGATAGCCCTAAGAATAAACCTCCGCCTGAGGTATCCGCAGCTTGTTGCGCCTCAGAGACTGAAAATAAGCCTTTTGAGGGCCCGAGTAAGGGCACTGTAATCTTATCTACCGCCACTATCAATGTATTTGATAGATGGGGAAATTCTCATAGAGTCAGAGCTCTCCTAGATTCAGGAAGTCAATCTGATTTTATTACCCGCAAACTTTTTAAGAAACTGGGACTCTCTAAAACACGATTACATTCGTCAGTAAGTGGGATAGGAACGGTTAAACAGAATTTGCCATTCTCTTCGCTTCTAACATTTTCCTCGCGATTCGATTCGAATAAAAAATTCACAATTCGCCCGCTAATAATAAATAGAATTGCAGATGCTATTCCCACTTATGAAACACTTTCCTCTCGTCTGCATGAATTTAATCATTTACCTTTGGCAGATGTCAATGTAAAAGGATCTGAAGAAGTTGACATCCTATTGGGAGCCGGAATATTCACCCGTCTATTGATGAACAATGTAATAAGTTCTTCGCACACTTCTTTATCCGCCATCCAAACCGAACTCGGGTTTGTTGTTATGGGTAAAGTAGGTGAATCTGAACCCCCTAATTGTATTCAGGAGAACTACGCTATGTGCTGTATTTCGGACCAGTCTCCGCTTGAGGAGTTGGTTCATAAATTCTGGGAATTAGAAGATCTCCCAAAATCTAATTCAGCAGATTCAAGTGATGACGAATGTGAGAGAATGTTCTCTGAAACCGTTAATCGAGCTCCTAGTGGTCGATACTCAGTCTCGCTCCCTTTTAAACAGCCTCTTTCTACTCTCGGAAGTTCGTTAGTCCTTGCAAAAAAGAGATTTCTCAATTTAGAAAATAAATTAGCTTCCAACCCCGCCCTCAAGCAGGAATATCTCAATTTCATGAAAGACTATGAGCTGAAAGGACATATGACTCCTTCCGGTTTGGTAAATGAAGGTTATTATCTACCGCATCTAGCGGTAATACGCTCTGAGAGCGTTACAACTCGCCTACGAGTTGTATTTGACGCTAGTGCCAAAGCGATAAACAGTTTATCTCTAAATGATATCCTTCACACAGGTCCCAAATTACAACCGGATCTTATGGTGATCTTAATAGGTTTTCGTCTCTTCCCAATTGCCATTACTGCTGATATAAGACAAATGTATCGGCAAATTGATGTAAATCCTGAAGACAGAGCTGCACAGAAAATTTTATGGCGTTTCTCCCCGCAAGAGGAACTCCATTCTTGGACTTTAAATACAGTAACGTTCGGGGTACGACCAGCGCCCTTTTTGGCTTTAAGGGTAATAAAGCAGCTGATCGCAGATGAAGGCCGGAAATTCCCTATGGCTGCGGAAGTTAGTAATCGCGATCTATTCATGGACGATTTAGTCACAAGTGTCGAAACTGAGGAAACGGCATTGGAGCTTTATGGCCAACTCAGGAAGCTGTTTAGTGCAGGCTGTTTCGAACTGGTGAAATGGTCTAGTAATTCGGATGCCTTGCTAAGAATCATCCCCGAAGCGGATCAATACCCGCTCCCAGTCGGGTTTCAGTTTGAATCTTGCATAAAAATTCTAGGGCTACAGTGGACGGCGAATAATGATTCCCTTTCATTCAAAGTGCAAATTCCCCAAGGGCAGTGCACAAAAAGGAATGTTCTATCCGCACTCGCTAGAATATTTGACCCTCTCGGGCTGTTGGCGCCTGTAACTTTCAAAGCTAAGTTACTAATTAAGGAAATGTGGCAATTAAAGCTAGATTGGGACGACGCACCCCCAGCAAAATTAATGAGAGTGTGGGATGAGTTCAAAGACCAAATACCGTTGCTTGGTAAAATTTATATTCCCCGCCATTTGTCAATTTACTCTTCCTCTCAAATAGACCTGATCGGTTTCGCAGACGCTTCAGAGAAAGGATACGGGGCAGTAACCTACATTAGAACCTGCTCTGTAAATGATACTGTACAAGTTAGGCTGCTATGCGCAAAATCTAAAATCGCACCTATGAAAGTAGTTTCAATACCCCGCCTTGAATTGTGCGCAGCTGTACTCCTCGCACGCTTAATACGCCTGCTGATAAACACTTTATCCCCTAGGGTTAACTTAAACAGAATTCTCGCTTTCTCTGACTCTGAAGTCGTTTTACACTGGCTCCACTCTCACCCCGCAAAGTGGTCCACTTTTGTGGCAAACAGAGTATCTATTATTCAGGAGATTTTGGCTCCTGATTATTGGTCGCATGTCAAAGGGATGGAAAACCCCGCCGATTATGTTTCTAGAGGCTTAACACCTAGTCAGCTACAAACGAATAAGCTTTGGTTTCAAGGCCCATCGTGGCTCTACCAAGATAGCTCTACTTGGCCCGCCCCGCATATTAAATTAAAGGATATGGATCTGCCTGAACGAAAAGTGAAAGTTCTCGTCACTGCCCGCGATGGAAAAAATTTGTTCAGCAACTTTATCGATAGATTCTCTAGCTTTGTTAAGCTGCGAAGAGCTATGGTTTATGTTCTAGTATTTTGTAAGAAAATAGCTAGACGAAAACCGCTCCTTAACGCTGCTTCCCTTGAGCAGGCAGAATTAGAGCTGATCAAATTAGTCCAGAAAATACACTTCTCTACTGAGATTGAGAATATCAGCTCTTCAAAGCTTTGTTCGCGACCTATCCAAAAATTGAACCCTTTCTTAAAGGATGGTCTGATAAGGGTGGGGGGTAGGCTCTCTAATTCCTCATTAGCCTATGATGTAAAACATCCTTTACTTCTTCCTAAAAGGGATCACTTTGTGCATTTATTAATTGAGCATGTTCATAAAGCTAATATGCATACAGGCCCTAACTTGGTTCTTTCCATTCTCCGCCAAAAATATTGGATATTAGGAGGTCGGAACGCCGTTAGGATTGTCTTGAATAGGTGTAATTTTTGTTTTAAATTTAAACCACAACCGTGTGCCCCGCTTATGGGTTCCCTGCCTGCTGCTCGAGTGCAGCAAGCTAAACCATTCATGAATACTGGAGTTGATTATGCTGGTCCTTTCTTAATATCCATGAGTAGGCGACGAGGGGTACGCCCCCAAAAGGCATATGTATGTCTGTTTGTGTGCTTAAGTGTAAAAGCGGTACACTTGGAGCTGGCCTCGAATTTGTCAACTCCAACTTTTCTGGACGCTTTTAAGAGATTCGTTGCCCGCCGCGGTCCGTGTCATGCTATTTACTCTGACTGTGGGACCAACTTTATTGGGGCCAAAGCTAAGCTTGAAGGGTTATATACGCTAATACAAGGAAAGGCCTACAATGAGGCCTTGAACTCTGAGCTATCCACTCGAGGTATTCAGTGGAAGCTTAATCCCCCTTCTGCACCACATTTTGGAGGAATATGGGAGGCCAACATAAAAAGCGTAAAAACTCACTTGAAAAAAGTCATTGGCCAGCAAGTTCTGTCCTACGAAGAGTTTAACACGATCCTTACCCAGGTTGAAGCTCTGTTGAATTCCAGACCTTTATCAGCCCTTAGCTTAGATCCTTCAGAACCTTCAGCTCTAACCCCCGCTCACTTTCTTCTACAGCATAACTTGACCGGTTTACCCTCCGCTCCCATAACAGAAATTCCCTTAAGTCGCCTGTCAAGATTCCAGCTTCTAGACAGAATGGTCCAAGATTTTTGGAAGCGCTGGCATGTAGAATATTTACACTCTTTACAAACTCGCCAAAAATGGACCGCCAATTCGCCTGCAGTAAAAAAGGGCACGATTGTGCTCATTAGAAATGAACACTCGCCCCCCATGACATGGCCCCTCGGTATAATAGAGGAGGTACACCCCGGACTAGACAATATAACACGAGTGGTTACTGTAAGAACTGCAAAGGGCTCCTATAGGAGACCGCTGGTAAAAATATGCCCGCTCCCTTTACAGTAGAATATTCATTTTTATTTTATATCCTTTTCTTTTTGTACATATTTTTTCTTTTCTATCTATCTCTGTGTTATTCCCCATCTTCCCGGGGGGGAGAATGTTTGGTTCTTTATATATATATGTTAATATATCCACTTATACTTATACATACTTATTTTTAAAAGGAAGGAGCAATGTATGCGACCCGCTTTACGCGTGCTTAATTTCTAAAAGACGCCAATAGATAGTGCGAATATGCACCTTTCGTACTGGTCAATTACCCCTCCTTCTTAATTATCGTACTTAGAATTTTGAGTTAGTACATCTCTTACGGTAGGAAGCGTCAGTGCACGGCAAATTACATACGCTATGAGTATTAGTAGAAAGTGGTAGTTTATTGCAAATCTATATTCGCCCGCAATTCCGCATCATCTTGCCGTGATTCACTGTTGTCAATTTCTCTCTGAGAGGTATCGCCCGCTACCTACATCTTCGCCCGCTAAGGAGACAGGTTGTGAACCAGGTAAATCCCAAATTCCTTCCTGTATACCTTTCGCCTATTCCTCTTCTCCTTCACCTAGATTCACATCCTGACCTACCGCGAGCAAGAGGACAAAAGGTAAGCTAATATACTTATAAGCTAATTATACCACATACGCATATATATATATTGTATTACAGAGAAACGCGGTCCACTTTAACCATATATATATATTTTTCGCACCATTTTATGGTCCTTCGGGCCATATATATATATTCTACGCAACAATTTATAATCATTAGAAATAAAAAACATCAAAGAAATGCCGCCCCGTCAAGCTGTGATGGCACAATAGCAATAACAGTAGTACAGAAACTATCAGGATTAAAAAGTTTTAATATATACGAGGCTGCGAGGCTCGTCTTCAATTGATTCCCTTCCTTCTGCAAACGACTTAAACCACCTAAAAACCTGTGCTCTCGACAAAACATTGTCTCCATAGGCCTGGCACAGTTTTTCAAACGTTTCCGTTGCACTGTGCCCAAGTCTGAAGCAAAACCTGATAGCACAACGTTGCTTGTAATTGATGTCACTCATTTTTAAAACGCACTGAAAAAACCTTGCTCACAAAAAAAGTCACTATGGACAGTGCAACAATTCTAGAATTTTCAAATTTGCACTGGACGTATATCAGATGTTTACTTGCCCTACCACGCATGCGTCGCGTCTCCAGTGTTGCCAGATCGAACACTAGAAAATCAGTCTCATTACTTAATTTACACACCTCGTATATATTAAATTTATTGGCAAAAATTCATTCAATAAAGCGATACTTCCGGTTGAGGAATTTCGACAGAGATATATATGTAATATATATAAGATTATCGAATGGGAAATGGCTTTTTTGATGAAAGCATAACCTCCCCCCCCCCAAAAAAAAAACTTTAAATGAACTTTTTCCGAAAATAGTTTACAACAAAAGTGATACTTCACTGTATTTATAGTTAAGTAATTAAATCTAATGAAATCTTTGTTCTGTACTTTCATGAGAAAAACGCGCTTCCGTTCAACCGATTTTCCTCAAACACGGAATTTTATGAACATAATTACTTCTGGATTTTATTATTTAAATGTTAGAATTGTATAATAAAATAAAATAGCACTGAGTTGGAATCAGATATCTTGGTATCGGGAGTTGAAGTGAGGAGTAAGTGATTGTTAGTTAGAGAGATTTAGAGAGTTGTTATTCGAAATACGTACTACTGATTTAAGAAAATAAACTATATTGTAACAAATAATTTTAAGTGTTTTGAAATAGATAAACTAAGATGCACAATTGTAAATGAATATAAGAATTAGGAAATGATTAATAAATATTAAAGAAATAGTGTTTAAACCTTGAATAGGGTCGCGCTCGCGATGTGTGAAACTTAACCGCTTGATAACTCGCACTGAACTGGTTGATAACTGATGTGTAACTGATTTATACTGGTCGTGAACTGCTATCTAACTGACTGATGAATACTGATGGGTAACTGATTGTGAACTGATCCCCTCCTCCAGTGGGCGACGTTTATATTTGCATCACTCACACATCGGCTGATGTGTAAGTACGTGCCACACTAAGACATCTCTCGCAGTATATTGATCTCGGTAGTTAACAAGGACTGTTTGTTAACAGATGGTAGCTAGGTGGCCTCTTGAGTGTACATTGACCCTTGTATGAAGGAAATACAGGCCAGGTGTACATTGACCCTTGTATGAAAGGGTTTTGCCGGCGGCGGTTCTTTTGGCTGTATATTGACCCCTGTTTGAAAGGGTTTTGCCGCGGTTCTTGACCTGCAGATAGCGGCTGGCTGGAACCACTAGTTACATATTTATTTATTATTTAAAAATTATATCTTCTTTCTTCTTGCCATCACATCACAGCACTTTAGAAGAGAATAACTTTTGGATTAGCTCAGATGGCAGGGTTAAAGACGAGTTGAATGCAAGGTGTGCGGCAACTGGAAGGTTGTTCCAAGCCATCAATCAAAAATTCATTAGCAAAAGAGATGTCTCTAAGCGAACGAAGCTAAGGATTTTTAATTCAATATACCTCCCAACCCTCACATATGGATATGAATCCTGGGCTCTTACGAAAAGCTGCGAAAGCCGTCTACAAGCGGCGGAAATGCGTTACCTCCGCAGAGTGGAGGGTAAGACAAGAAGGGACAGAGTCAGGAACACTACTATTAGGAGTAATCTGGGTTGTGGAGCGAATCAGATGCACCTAACTAAGATGGTTTTGGCATATTATAAGGATGGAACATACAAGGCATCCTAAACGAGCCTATGTAGGCAGATATACTGGTAAGAGACCAAGAGGAAGAAGAAGAATCACCTGGCTAGATAACATTACAGAATGCCTAGGGGAAACTGGCACGAGTAGGCAAGGCTAAATCAATGGCCAGAGATAGAGACGGATGTTGCAAATCCTCTACACTGCAAGGTACGAAGAGAATAAGTAAGTAAGAAGAGGATTACAAAATCCTACTTTCCCCCCAAAAGGCAATTTAATAAATTTTCTTGAAGAAATGTTTCAAATAAAAGTGTTGATACACCAAGTTTAAAGAAATTTGTTGAAAAAACTGTTCAGAAATATTCTGCACTTCTGACAATAACAGAATTTTGCAACATATTTAATTCGAATTAATATTCTAGTTAGATGAAACAATCATTTAATAAACTAAATTAGCACTTTATAGGAATACATAACTCAGCCATCCACTGAAAACAGCCATTAATGAATTTTCCCAGAGAAATGTTTCAAATAAAAGTTGTAGCTCTTAATATGTAGTGGTTGATAAATCAATTTCAAATAAAATCTGTTACAATCAGTTCCAAGAAAATTACAAAAAAAAAATCTGGTGTGAAACACTCACACAACTTTCTCTTACTCCAATTCTCAAAATTATAATTGACAAAAGTTATAATTAGTGTACCCAATTTAATGAAATTCGCCGCAAACTGAAAAAACTGTTAAGTAAAAGCGCACTTTCGGTTTACTAATTTTCTTGAAACTTGAAATTTTGGCCATCTATTTATTTCTAATTAATTTTGTTTGGATGATAGAATTGTACAATCAACTATGATAGCACTTTAAAGAAAAACATAACCACACCCCTTCCCTAAAAGTGCCCTTAAATGAATGTTCCTAGAGAAATGATTTAAATAAAAGTTGTAGATCTTTGTATGCGTAGCTTATATGAGAAGAAATCATCGGAGCCACTTTTGAGAAAATCGCGAAAAAGTTAAAAAAAACATTTAATAAAGTGGAAAAGTAAACGCACTTCCGGTTATGCGATTTATTTCAAACTTGGAATTTCAACAACATATTTAATTCTAATTAACATTATTCAGATGAGCGAATTGTCCAATAAACTGAAATAGTACTTTAAATAAAAACCTAATCCCGCCCCACCCCCAAAAGTGCCCTTAAATGAATTTTCCCAGAGAAATGTTTCAAATAAAAGTTATAGCACTTGGTATACGAAATTTGAAGAAAATCGTCGGAGCCATTTTAGAGAAAATCGCAAAAAAGTAAAAAAACCAACTAGTAAAGTGGTACTTCCGGTTGTGGAAATTTGACAGATAACGTACTGTCAGATCCCATGGTGATACCTAAACGGAATATCAAGTTTGAACTTTCTGCGATTTTTCGTTTTTGAGCTATGCTGTTCACATAAATACACACATATACACACACACACACAGACCATTTGCTAAAAACCATTTTTTTGGACTGAGGGGACCTTAAAACGGATATTTCCGGTGAAAACTCGATTTCGAAAATCTGACACGATTACAATACCTTCCTCTTACTAGCAGTTAGAGAAAGTAAAAAAATGAAAAATCCATTCATTAAAGTGGTACTTCCGGTTGAGGAATTTCGACAGATAACTTACTGTCGAATCCCCCATGGTGATGTGCTACTGAAATGTCAAGTTTAAACTTTCTATGATTTTTCTTTTTCCAGCTATCTGTTCACTCACAGAAACACACACCATTTTCTAAAAACCACTTTTTTTTTTACTCAGGGGACAACTCAATATCGACATTTCACACGATTAACAATACTTCCTCTACTTACTAGGCGTAAGAAAAAGTTAATATATACATACATATTTATAAAAAAAAAAAATCAGTTAAGAGACGCACTTTACTACTTGTCGATAAATTTGACCGGATGATTCTTTTTTACGAATGCGAAATAGATAACCAAACAGAATTTCAAATTGAATTTATTTTCAATTTTCATTTTAAAATTATACCATGAACTAAAGATACACATTGAATTAAATCGTGTTTTTTCACATTTTCACAGTTTTCTTAAAGAAAACTCATTTACTAAACCTGACACTTCTCTTTCTGCCTCCTATTTTGTTGTTTTTTTTTAATCATCTGTGGCGAAGCGTTGAATTGGAAGAGGGGCGTTGAAATGCAAAAAAAAAAAAAAAATTTGTATTACAGACAGGCGAAAATTCCCTATAGTTTTAACATTTGCTATAACTATTAATAAGTCTTAGGGGGCAGAGTTTTGATCGTGTTGATCTATATATGTGGATAGACTTTTTATTTCAGCCAGGGACAATTATAACTGCACATTCGTTGTTGATAAATTGGCTACTAAGTTCGGCACTGACGAACAGCGGTGTAAGGATCTAATTTTGTTCATTAGCTTGTGTGTTTTATTTGTTCTTACCTACACATTTTGGCAAACCTCCCCCGGGGAGGGGGGTGTACGCCGAAGGCTTCCGGACTGCCAGGTGTCCATACTAATATAAAAAACTTATTAATATATAGGAGAGATGAACAAAATATCTTAATAATTTAATAGTGAACAAATTACCAGAAGCCCAATCTTTGTGCTGTGATTGTATAACGAACGAAACAACAGAAGATTACGACAAAATATATAATTTCTTAAATTTGAACTTCTAAATATTTTTTTTTTTTTTAAAAAGAAAAAGCATTCACTTTTTTTTGGGTATCTAATTTTTTCTAAGAAAACTGTTTCTAATTAGATTATGCTGTAGCTACGACATTATGGCAACCTCACTACTATGTAATATTCCACGCCCTACATAATACTAAAGGAAATTAAACGTTTATATATTAATAAAAATAGAAGTTTTTAATTTACCAAAAAGAATTATGATAATTGTAATAAAATAAAAGTGTGTGTGTGTGTAAGTAATTCAGAATTTTCATTGTACCTATAGAAAATAAATGTATATTAAGTATGTAGGTATGTTGTTGCACATTATATCTAGTGAAAGGAAATTGTAGCCCTGTTTTTTTAATGCACAGAACTGGGTGACAATAAAAGGAGACCCCTACTTATTTACTGCGTTTACTATCGCAGTTGCGGTTCAGACTGAGTGGAGTTCATTACAAGAGCACCAGCACAGATCATCGGTGGTAAGTTTTGCCATTTTTAATTTTAACTTTAAATTAAAAAAAAAATTATTATTATATGTCGCAATATAATTAAATATTTATATTTTAATGTAGTTGATGTTATATAATAGTAGGAACAAGAAATAAGTTAAAATTTATTTCTAACAATATAAATTTTTAAAGAGCATATTAAAATATAAATATAATTTTCAAAAAATAAAAAATTTTTTTTTTTTTTTTTTTAATAAATGTTATAAATATAGACATGTATGAAAGTTTTAATTTTCACACTATAATTTCTTTCTCAAGTTCTTACTTCTTACAGTAAGTCTCTTCTCTCTCTCATTCACTGTGTGTGTGTGTGTGTGTGTGTGTGTATGTGTGTGTGTGAAAGAGAGAGAAAGAGTGAGGCCGAGAGCGTTTCACAAAAGATCGCAGGAAGTTTAAACTTGGTCTAAATAATATTTAATTAGAATTAAATTTGTTGTTGGAATTTCGAATTTTGAAGAAAATCCGGGATGACCGAAAGCGCTATTTTACTGAAAACTATTGTTCTGTTTTTTTTTTTTTTTTTTTTACTATTTTCTCGAAAACGCCTCCAACCATTTACTTTTAAACTAAGAATGTTGAACAATACATATTTCTCCCGATTAAAGTTATTTAAACAGGCATTTGTTTTCCTCTAAAGTGTTATCTTTATGTGATCATATACAATTCTGCCAACTAAACAAATATTAATTAGAAATATAAAATAAATTGCAAACTTCCGAGTTTTCAAGAAAATTAATAAACCGGAAGGTACGTTTTTTTTTTACTGAATACAGTTTTTCAAATTTTGCGATATTCTCCGAAATAAGAACACCGACGATTCCGATATACTAACTATATAATTTTGTCAACTACACTTTTGTAAACTGCAGTAAAAAGGTAAAGTTCTGTTTGTGTGTTTCATAGCAAATTTTTTCTATTTTTTTTTAATTTTTTTATTATTATTCGATTTTCTCTAAAAGGGTTCCAATGATTTTTAAACTTCTTATAGTAAATACCACTTTACCAGTGAAAAGTATTTTTAAACTTCGTATAGTATCTGCATACATAAAAATACCTATCACTTATGTTTTTAACATTCCGCAAAAATTGATTTTTTTTTTTTACTTTCCCTTACTCCTCCTCCTAGTAAGAGGAAGTATTGTAATCGTGTCAAATTTTCGATATCGAGTTTTCACTGGAAATATCTATTTTGAAGTACCCTGAGTCCAAAAAAGTGGTTTTTAGCAAATGGTCTGTGTGTGGTATATGTGAACAGCATAGCACAATAACGAAAAAGCGTAGAAAGTTAAAACTTGATATTCCGTTTAGATATCACCATGGGAATCTGACAGTACGTTATCTGTCAAAATTCCTTAACCGGAAGTGCCACTTTACTTGTTGGTTTTTTACGTTTTTACGATTTTCTCAAAAATGGCTCCGACGATTTTCTTTAAACTTATCATATCAATTACACATACAAAGAGCTACAACTATTATTTAAAACATTTCTCCGGGAAAATTCATTTAAGGGCACTCTGCTGGAGGAGGGGTGGGGTTAGGTTTTCAATTTAACTGCTATTTCAGTTTATTAGACAATTCTGTCATCTAAATAATGTTAATTTAAAATTAAATATGTTGTTGAAATTCTGAGTTTGAAAAAAATCGGATAACCGGAAGTGCGTTTACTTTATCCACTTTACTAAATGATTTTTTTTTTTTAACTTTTTTGCAATTCGCTCAAAAGTAGCTCAGACGATTTCCTTGAACCGTCCTATATAAACTAAACATACAAAGATCTACAACTTTTATTTTTAAACATTTCTCAGGGAAAATTCATTTAAGGGTAATTTTGGAGGCGGGGTTAGTGTTATGTTTTTCTCTAAAGTGCTATCATAGTTGATGATTATTCAATTCTATCATCCAAACTAAATTAATTAGAAATAAAAAGATGGCCAAAATTCTGAGTTTCAAGAAAATTAGTAAACCGGAAGTGCGCTTTTACTGGACAGTTTTTTTTTTTTACTTTTCGACGAATTTCTATAAATCTGATACACAAACCATAAAATTTGTCAATTATAATTTTGAGAACTAGAGTAAGAGAAAGTTGTGTGAGCGTTTCACACCAGATTTTTTTCGGGATATTTTGAAGATGTAACGTTAGAATTCCAAATCAAGGTGGATTTTGCTGAGACAGTTCATTTGGAAACGCCAAGTGGATGTTAAGGTTTTTACAAAAGTTAATTTTCAAAAAATTGGATAGTTTTCTTAACCACTTCATTATTAAACACAACAAAATCTGTTCTGAAAATTTATATATTCGAAGAAAATTTATTTAAAAATTATAAAAATGTAAATAAGAGGAAAATCTTGTGAAGTTTCCAACATTTTTTTTTTTTAAAGGCTACTTTTATGTACTTTATAGTTGTGTATTGATTATTCATTACAGAATAAAAAGGTATGAATAATTGTAACGAAAATGTCTTTTCAGCCTTGAAACTTTTTTACTTTCCCTTACTCCTCCTCCTAGTAAGAGAAAGTATTGTAATCGTGTGAAATTTTCGATATCGAGTTTTCACCGGAAATATCCGTTTTGGCGTCCCCTGAGTCCAAAAAAGTGGTTTTCAGCAAATTGTCTGTGTGTGTGTGTGTGTGTGTGTGTGTATGTGTATGTGAACAGTATAGCTCAAAAACGAAAAATCGTAGAAAGTTCAAACTTGATATTCCGTTTAGGTATCACCATGGGATCGGACGGTGCGTTATGTGTCAATATTCCTCATTCGGAAGTACCACTTTACTAGTTGTTTTTTTTACGTTTTTGCGATTTTCTCAAAAATGACTCCGACGATTTTCATTAAACTCAGTATATCAACTACACATACAAAGAGCTACAACTTTTATTTAAAACATTTCTCCAGGAAAATTCATTTAAGGGCACTTCTGGTGGAGGGGTGGGGTTTGGTATACATCTTAACTGCTATTTCAGTTTATTAGACAATTCTGTCATCTAAATAATGTTAATTAGAATTAAATATGTTGTTGAAATTCCGAGTTTGAAAAAAATCAGATAACGGAAGTGCGTTTGTTTTGACACTTTACTAAATGATTCTTTCATTTTTTCGCGATTTTCTCAAAAATGGCTCCGACGAAACTTCGTATACAAAATAAAAATGCAAAGATCTACATCTTTTATTTAAGACATTTCTCTGGAAAAATTCATGTAAGGGCAGTTTTAGGGGAGCGGTGGGGTTGCAGCTTCCCCTAAAGTGGTATCATAGTTG
>JAAEAF010013217.1:0-21798 GCA_011037195.1 Triatoma infestans
TATTTCATGTATTCGTTAAACAACTGTTTAAGAATACCAAAGTAAAACAAAAGAAGACCTGTGGACTAAATTCTATTTAATACAAACTTTCTGAGCTCGTCTTTGGCGAGATTAATTTAAATGTTGAGAACTACTACGTGTAAGAATGTACTATTGGTCCGTAGTACTATCGTCCCCATCTCCTCACCTCCATCCTAACACTAGTCATTCATTAGTAAATCAGATAAAACCTGAAGGCTTGATCAGTTTGGAGACCGAATAACACAGCTTCCATACGTCATCTTTAAAAATGAAAGCAAGTTCGAAGAGACTTTCTTACTTTCCCTTACTTTAAAAGGGAAAATACTTTACAAGAGAAAGTATTGCGGACAGTGTCAAATTTTCAAATTTAAGTTATTGTCCGTAATATAACAAAGTCTCTTGAACTTACTTTTATTTTAAAGTATTGTATTTATTGTATTGTTTTTAAAGTATTGTTCAAATTTAATATATTGTCCCTAATTATTGATTTCGCATTTGTAGAGAAATTTCACAACACTCGTTTGTTCCATTACTCAGGCCATGATTTTCTGACTTCTGGTCGCCTACGTATGTGTAAAGATCTGAAAAGATGTCTAGATTTGCACACAAATAAAGTGCACATGCTAATGAAATTTCTTCACAGGATATATTTGAAGAAGCTAGGCCTAAGAAGAACGATGGCCCCAGTTTCATTCTGTGAGGAAATGGCAGAAGTACCAATAATAATAACCGGATTCCATCGCTGAAGTGCGATTCTGGAAGGTCTTCAAAATATCCATTTACCGCTGCTATCACTTCTTCATTTTTGATCCAAAATGTTTTCCAGTCACAAATTTCTTAAGGTTTGGGAATAGATGAAAGTCAGAGAGAGGCAAATCTGGCGAGTAGGAAGAATGTTCCAACAATTCATGCTTCAAATCTCTCATTTTTCCCATTGCCAAAACGCTTTTTTGGGCGGGTGCATTGTTCTGATCAGACTTTTTTTCTGTTCAAACCAGGCCTTTCTCTCTAAATTTTTCATCGAGCTGGTCAAGAAGGTGTGCGTAGTAATAGTTTGACCCTTTGGCACTCAGTCAATTAAAGGAATCCCTTTAGAATCCCAAAAAACACTAGTCCATAACCCTTCCAGCCGATGCAATTAATTGTCTTTGCTTTCTTCAGTGCAGAGCCACCGGCTTCTACTCACTGCTTGGACTGTTATTTTGACTCAGGTGTAAAGTGGGAAATCCACGTTTCATCCATCGTAACAAATCGGCGCAGAAAATCGGTTGGATTCATCTTAAAACGGCACAAACATTGCTGAGAACCACGATTCCTCATTTATTGTGAGAGCATTTAACAATGCGGCTCCATCTTGCTGAAAGCTTTCTCATACTGAGTTCTTCGTGTAAAATGTGTCGTACCCTTTCTTCTGAGATGGTTACAGCCTTAGCTACCTCATACACCTTTAATTGTCGATCATCTAGAACCTATTGTGTATCTTCTCGATATTTTATTCGGTAGTTGCAGTTTTTTGGCCGTCCTTCATGTGGATTATCTTCAATCTAGGTATGACCACGTTTAAACTCAAGTGCCCATTATTTTACGGTTGATAACGAAGGTGCAGACTCCTAATATACTTTCACCTACTTTCGATGCATTTTGTGTTGGCGACAAACCATCCTAAACGAAGAATTTTATGACGTAACAGTATTCAAGTTTATTCATTTTTGTCAAAAACACACCTTTTACCTTTTTCTTCCTTACACGCTTATTTTAAACAGCCATATAAAATAAACTCTTTGTGTGACCAAATTCACATTTGGTATTTACTTTTGTAACAAGTGTGCCAACACAACAATACAGTAATTTCATTTGTAGCAGTGCCATCTATGGACTAGGCTGAGAACTTTTCTCCTTGCCGTAGTTCACTTCCTAAAGCTAGATTACGTCTTCCCAAGTAATGTTTTAGGTCATGCAATATCTTGAAGAAATAACTTGGATGGGATGTGCATTAGATGAGAATATCCTTATGCACTGCCAGGGGAGATCTTCAAACTTGTAGTGCATCATATATTTCCAAAAAAATCATACATACAGATAATAAAACTTCTTCAGGTAAATTCTCAAGACTGGGAAGTTGCTCTAAGAGTTCAGATGTTTGATTTTTAGATATATTTCAAGCGGATTTATATCAAGCCCCAACCTACACAACTAAAGCCCAAACTTTGCAAGGATTTCCTTGGTTCTTCATCTTCTCTCTTCTCTCAGTTTCTCTTTCACCAAAAGAAAGAAAGAAAGACGTCAACTATTTAATCAATGTATCTTTAGCTAATAATAAAGATTGCATGAATAATTAATCTTTAGCTCTCACTATGAACTTCTCAACAAATTATCCAATAATTTATTAAGGTTGATTTTTTATTTTATTTTTATTATTGTAATTTTTTTGAAAACAATTTATTTTCCTAACAGAATTCCAAAACTGATAGCTATCATTAATGTTGTTATAATACAAGTGGCGTCATCACTAAAATAAGATTTAATTTTTTTTTTTTTTTTAATGAAAGTCATTAATTCGAAAGAATAATATATATATATATATATATATATATAATAATAAAAAAGCCTGAGGCAATTCTGCGCTTTCAGTTTCCGCGTGCGGAAATGTTTTTTTTGTTGTTTTTTTCCCCCCTTTATTGTCAATATATATTTACAATTCATACACTGAGTAATAAAAATAAGAAAATTACCGCATGGTACATTGTATTTGTCTGCGGAGTTTAGTTTAGAAAGTTCCAAACAAACATAAAAATAAACTCAATACACATAAAAAAAGTAATAATAATAACAAAAACTAATAACCAACTTCTTTACTCGAAAGAACAAAAAAAAAACAAAAACGAAGGAAGCAAGCCAAAATTAATAATTAAATTCTGAAATCAAAAATAATTCCTATAACGTCCCGCTTTCTCAACAAAATTGCACAGACCTATCACATTTTCTCCATTCAATATATCAATCAGTTTTTCTTTAGAAATGTTTTCTCTTTTTAAAGTTCTCCTCTACATTTGATTATTAAACTGATTTTATTGGTTTGTTTTATTTGATTGAAGTAATCTATTGGTTTACTTAATATATTATATAAGCCATGATGAGTCCCCCCCTCTGCTGCCTTTTTTATACAATCTTCAATAAAGTTCTCTTTGTACACTTCTAATATCTTGTACAAATCTTTTTTCCAGGAACTCAAGGAGTTCAAGTTTAAATTTAATTTGTAATTTATTCTATCAGTTATTTCCTCCTACTCTTTAAACCATGACCAATTCTGCTTTATCATTTCCTTTGCTACAATTGTACACAATCTATTATCTTTATAATTTAAAATTTTTATGATATAATCAAAATGAATTTTAAGCGTGTATATGTGAATTGAATTTCTTCCTGTCTCTAAATAAGTGAGGTAATTTGGTGTGTTTGGAGGTAATTTAAACATTTTTTTTTATAAGATATCTTTCAACTTTTTCAATTTCTTCGTAACGTTTACATCCCCACATTGACATCCGTAACTAATTACAGTTTTAATTGTCGAATCAAACACTCTAATTTTTGAATGATACGGTACATTTAAATTGCCAAACAGTTCCCACCACATCATATTTATTCCTACTTTTGCCTTACTTACTTTTTCTTTAATATCGTATTTCATTTTCAGACTATTGCACATCATTAGACCTAAATATTTATATGTTTTGACACATTCAATTTGCTCATTATTTATAAACCACTTTTCATTTTTCGTGCACATTTTACCCCTATTATTTTTTTTTAAAACCATAATTTTGGATTTATTTAAGTTTATAAGCAAATTCCATGTTTTACAATATTTTTCTAATCTGCCTATCATGTATTGCAAACCAGCCGCATTATCAGATACAAGAACAATGTCGTCAGCATAAGCTAACATATTTACTTTTTTCTTCCCTACAATAACTCCTCCGCCGAGTTCCTCTGCTAGGTCATTTATGAAGATATTAAATAAATACGGGCTTAAAATGCACCCTTGCTTGACTCCTGACTCAGTCTTGAAGGGTGTCGTAATTCCCTGTTTCGTCCACATCATTGCCTCCGTGGTTTTATAAAGACTTTTGACAGCATTAATGAATTTAGTAGAAAAACCATAGTGGTACATTTTATAAATTAGTGCATTCCTGCCTACGGAGTCAAATGCTGCTTTATAGTCAATAAAGAAACAGTAGATTTTATTTTTCCCTTGTTTCCACTTGTATTCTATTAAATTACTTAATATGAATAAATTATCTATTATCGAGCGACCCTTTCTAAAGCCGGCTTGCTCTTCCATCAGTATATTTCTTTCATCCAACCAATTATTTAGTCTCACTGCTAACATACATGAGTATATCTTCGCAACGGAATCCAAAAAAGAAATGCCCCTGTAATTTGACACTTCACCCTATTCACCTTTTTTATAAAGAGGGAATATGATTGACTTGCCAAAACTCTCTTTAACTTTACCTTCATCCGAACGAACAAAGATTAAATAATCGCAATAGACCTTCTATAAAGCTTTTCGGAGCATTTTTATAAAATTCACTTGGAATTGAGTCCAACCCAGGCGCTTTGCAGCTTATCTATAGCCACACTTACTTCATCGTAAGTAAACTGCTGATCCAAATAATCATCTCTTATTAAAGGGGCTGCATAAGAAAAAGAGTCAGGGACTAATAGGCAGATTATACAATTTTTCAAAATACTCCTTCCATATTTTTGCCTTTATATCTCCAAGTCTGATATTGCTTTTTTGCTTAAATTTGATAGTTAAGTCCCAGAATTCTTTTGAGTCTCTTGCCATCTCAAACTTCTTACTTATCTGTAAAATAGTTTTCTCTTTTTCTCTTACACAGGTCCTTATACTTCTTTAAATTATTTACATATGCACGCCTGATCACGTTCGAGCCACTAGTTCTAAATAGATTTAGCAATTTAAAAATTCTTTTCCTCTTATTGTAACACTCGCAATCATACCAGGGCTGTTTCTTACTAAGCTGAAAGCCAACTATGTTTTTTTACGAATAGCATTTATAAATTAAACCTTTCATCTTTTCGAAATCTTCTAAGCCTATCATTTTTCTTTCATTCAAAAACTTCTTCGTCTCTTTTTCTAATGCTTCTTTATACTTTGATAAATTCTCCATTTGCCAAATCATTTTCGGTAATAACTGATAGCACAAGGATTTCCTTGGTTCTTCATCTTCTCTCTTCTCTCAGTTTGTCTTTCACCAAAAGAAAGAAAGAAAGACGTCAACTATTTAATCAATATATCTTTAGCTAATAACAAAAATTGCATGAATAATTAATCTTTAGCTCTCACTATGAACTTCTCAACAAATTATCCAATAATTTATTAAGGTTGATTTTTTTTTTTTTAATATTGTAATTTTTTTGAAAACAATTTATTTTCCTAACAGAATTCCAAAACTGATAGCTATCATTAATGTTGTTATAATACAAGTGGCGTCATCACTAAAATAAGATTTAATTTTTTTTTTTTTTTTAATGAAAGTCATTAATTCGAAAGAATAAACTATATATATATAAGAATAAAAAGCCTGAGGCAATTCTGCTTTCAGTTTCGCGTGCTGAAATGTTATTTGCATTTTTAGAATTAAAACCAGTCATCGTAAAGATATTTAAAAAAAAAAAATCCACAGGTGTTATCGTTTATAAATATCAGGTTAACATTAAAGTATATTATGTCTTATACAAAGTAATAATGGTTATGTTTTTTTGTTTTTTTTACAATAGTAGGATAATAAAATTATAGTTAATTACTTATATTAATAATTATGTTTTTATAATTAATATGTAATGTTTTTTTTTTAAAAGTATAGAATTTTTTATTTTTATTGTTGTATTTATTGTAGGTATTAAAACTTTTGTATTCTTCCAGATAACATCTGGAAGTACTGTTTGTTTTATTTTTATGAGCCAACCCTATTAAATATAAATAAAGAATAAAATACCTATAATTTTGTAGCGTCATTTACCCGTAGTTAGTTATAGTGATTAAAATCTGAAGTCAAGATTATTATAATACAATGAATATATTTTCTTGAATTTTTATTAAAAGAAATGTATCTGCAAATTATGCAAATCTCTTCATCTAAGAGTACAGGTTTTTTTGGGGGGGAGGGGTGTTTAAGGAACTTTTTTTTTTAAAAATAATTCAATGCAGAAAGAAAAAAAATATCCCGGTATGAGTCAACTCACGTGACTTTCTCTTACAGCCAATTTACATAATTTTGATATGGATGTTACCCATTTTACAAAGTTCACAGTTAAATGAAAATATACATACGAATCTCCAAAATATAATTAGGCGTTATTTCCGGTAAACCGAATTTACTACAAACTTAGGAGTTTTGGCCAAACATTTAATTTTAATTGACATTTATCGTACAAAAAAATCTAAGTGGCAATTCAGAAGTTTCATTTCACTAGTAAACCATATTGTAAGAAATTTGTAGGATCTGCTTAATGAAGTTACCATACATACGAGGAATTATGAGAAGTATGAGGAAATACTTGGACAGTGTTATATGATCTCTTCAACATGATGAAATTTGATTACTTCAAAGAAAAATATAAGCTTAATTGTGCAGAAATAAAAATTGTATACTATTTGCCCTATTTTAACTTTATTTAAGCTGACGACTAATAAAGAAAATAATATTGTGTGTAGCACAGTTATGGAACGAATGAAATATTCGCTTGTATTTCTCTGTATTTGCTATACACAACATTCGATTGATTAACATTGAATAGATCGTTGGCAAAACTTGGTATTTCTATATTTCTCTCGGTATTTCTATTACTCTCTTCTTTAGTTTTAATGTTTTATAAATGACTCCATCATATCAACTCACCATCTTTAATCCCATCTCAATATCCTCGAACCCTGGCTCTGAAAGTGGAGAACCAAGGTAAATCAGCTTAAATCTAAGTATGTACTCCTCACATTAAATCGAAAAACACTACATTCTATATATTTCGAGCATATTTCTTTGCCTACCGTCACAAAAGTTCGTCAAAGACTAACCTGGAATCCTCAAACCCTACTAAAACAAACTGAACTTAATAACAGTCACAAAATTCAAAAAAAAAAAACCTTGTAGACAAACGTTCAAAACTTACGTTAAATAAAAAAAGGCAACTACATTATTCACTATTAGCCCCTGTATGGACTTTCGGAATCGAACTATACAGGACAGGGTCAGAAGTTTCAAAACTTTATCGCAAACAATCTCTACAGTACAAAATCCAACACATCATAATCAATGATCCCTTTTACGTTTCACAACGACCTTATAAAGTTCTCTTCGTTTCGGGGATAGCCAAATCCCATTAGTTCCATTCCCAACTATCCTCTCATTTAAATCCACTAATCCAAGCGCTCTCAACCCTAACTCTCCCCTCTAACCCATCACAACGACTGAAGCGTCAATGCCCTCGCGATCATCTGTTTATATAATCGTGATTATTCTAGCATTTATGGTTTATTACGACTCCCATCCAGCAATGTTAGTCGTTCATGTAGATCAGGTCATGTGTACCGCACACGGCCTTTTAGCCAACGCACATATTATTCAAATGTTATCAACTTTATTGTATGTGTTATTTTATTAACTTTTCTAGTTAATGTTTCCCCGCCCCCCGCCACCAATTTGGAATTTTAGCAATGTTTCTCCAATTTTTTTATGTAGTAGATTTTATTAAAGTGGCACTTTGAAGAATTCTTGCTTCTAGACCTAAAAGAGATAGGTGTTTAAAGAATATCTTTGAAGCTGTTTTCAAGAAATATAAACTATTAAAATAAATTTTAAAAAAATTACACTTCCGGTGTGATGGATTTTTTTGCCCGAAACTTCGTGTCAGTTGCGGTGATACTACCTAAACAAAATACTACACGCACGCACACACACACACACACACACACACACATATCTATATATACATATTACAGGCCATTCGCTAAAAACTTTTTTTCGTTCTTAGAGGACCTCAAAACTTGTATTTCTGGTGAATACTCAGATTCAAAAATTTGACACCATCGTAATACGTTCTCTTATTCTGGTTTAATTGTTTTCATAAATAATAGAAATTCACTTCGTCCACTAAAATTAACCATTTTGAAAAGAATATTTTTAGTCTGAATTTTTGTATTTTTTGTTTGTAATATATTTTAATAAACATATTTTGTAGTGATATACATATATACTGTGTATTTAGATTATAATGTTAATTTTTATTACATTGTAAGTATAATTATAGGTATAGTAAGTTATATTAATAATTAAATTTGTTTTATCAATATATGGTTTCTTTTACACACAAAAAATTTCAGAACAAATTGCTTCTTCAACCTGATCGTTTTTAATATTTCATGAATATTGATTATATATTGAACAAGTGAATTCCATTTTAATATAAATATTATGAATAAATGCATTAATTTATTTTATTATTTATTTTTATTTTTTATGTTGTCGCAATTAATATTATAATTGTTATATTTGTATTTTATTATTTAATTACTTTTAATATTGATTTGTTTTATATATCAATTTATTAAATGTGCAATAACATTTTTTATTATATAGTTTTTATAATGGAAACAAATTTAATACCAAAAATTGCATGACATTACAATAGAAACTCCAATGAACTGCAACCAGAGGATGAGTGGATGAGCAAAAGAGGAACCAGCACCAAACTCTATGTGGTTTCCTAATATGGTCATCGAAATTAGCAAATAACTAAGTTCATTTGGGATTTTTCCAGAGAAACATATTGACACAAATTGGTTGGTTATATGTATATGGAAACTTGCCAGAAAGCATTTCATAATATTTGTATTTTTAACAAATATTTGAATTACTAATATTACTTAATCCCCCTGTAGGTACAACGTCAAGTAACTCGGAATAACTCTGGACAACTAATTCCTAATTTCTGAACTTCACCACCCACGTACAGGGCAAAGTGAATTCTGGAAAAATGACTATAAGACTATTCTTCCCGTTACTGTCACGCGACTCAAAAATGACCACACAAAACAAACTCCTACCGTACAAAGTAGTCATCAGACCGATGTTACTTTACGCTTCCTCCGCCTGGAGCCTGACTAGTAACAGTAATATCAAAAAACATCAGATAACCCAGAACAAATTCCTAAGACTTGCGACTGACTCACCACGGCACACCAAAATCGACCAATTTCACGTAAAATCTTCTGTAACCTGAATTTATTCCTTTATCCAAAATCGTCTCCTGAAACTTCTCTCCACTCTAGACTGTTATCCCAATCCACTCTGCCGCGAAATAGCAACCTACGATCCCTACATACATTGCAGACATATAAGACTGAAACACATCCTCTCTTAATATTTTTCCTAAAGCTGCAGGTTTTTTGTCCCTTTTTCCCTGCATAATGTTCCTCGCCTTATCCCAAAAATATTATATAAAAATTAAACAATGTAGGAAGGTTATAATGTCAATTTACATTGGAACTTCTATTTATTATTATTATTGTACATACTTGTAAATTTGTAATAAAACTTTTTATCTATCTATCAATATTACTTCGTAATGTAGAGATTGTTTAGAATTTCGAAATAGTTGGAGCCTTTTATGAAAATGAATTGAAGTCGGGAAAAAACTGAAAAAAAGAAGAAAAATAATTGAGTTATATCGCCAACTTTTGGTTGATAGATTTTACCGAAATCTTTGTGTCGGATCCCATGGTGGTCCATACCAAGTTTTGATGTAATATCTCTCCTTCTCAATTTGTAGAAAAAGTAAATAAAAGAACCCCACCAATGTCAATGATGAAGGCTGATGGTAATGAATTAGTTTTTTTGTTAACGGTCTAATGACAGAAATGGTTTAAAAATTATTATAAAACATGAACCAGCGTTTTTTTCAAAAGTCATATGCTCATTTTTCCTCTTCTAACGGCAATGGAGAAGAAGGAAGAGAAAGATAGTTATGGAGATAATTTAAGAATTGAAAGAAACTAGGCTTTATCGACTTTATATTAGTTCAATAATAAATATGTAGTGTCATCAGCAGATTACATATCACATAAGTAGTTTTTTCCAGCCTACATTAATCAAATATTCTGGGTCAATTTTGTGATTTGTGTTTCCAAACTTAGATCAACAGAAACATATAATTTAATTAGAATTAATTTTGTCAAAATTATTTCCTTTTAAAAGCAATTTTTATTTGACAAGAGAGTAAAGTAGCACTTTTTACACATCTTATTCTATTCTCTATTGCTTAGTCATATCTTACTCTATTCTAATCCAGTTTCAAACCAAAGTGATAGGTTTTTACGTATCTGTACTTAATAGACCAAGTTTAAAGAAACCTGTGGGTGTTTTTAATGAGCAATTCGCAAAAACTTTAGAAAAGCTAATCAGTGAAGTCGCACTTAGACGGAATATCCGGTTATAACTGATATTGCCGTTATAACTGATTTTCTTCAAACTCGAAATGTGGCAGTATATTTAATTTTTATTAATATATGTATCTCACATTCGTATAATAACTTTGGAAGAAATCCTAATTCCCATAATATATGTAATGGTACCGCAAAGATAATGCAAACACAGCAGAGAGCACAGAGAGAAGACAGGCCCTCTCTGGTTAACACAGACTACTCTCTGACTTAAGCAGGCTAGAGTGGGAGAACCTATGTATATAAGCCAGTGGGAATCTATCTAGAGGATATCTATGAGATTCAACCATACATCGCATCGGGTCATATCTCTACTCCCACCTTTTATTCTTCAGTTTCATTATAAAGTCCAGTGCAGTTAAGGGTAAACTTGTAGCTACATTATATAATGAAATATCAAAGTCATAGCAATGTTAAAGTGGTTCCAGCCAGCTGCTATCTTCACAAAGAAATAAAGGATAATTTATAACTAGTGGCCTAGCCGGCCGCTGTCTTCAAGACAAGGCTGCGGCCAAACAAACGAAACCCTTTTCAATACAAGGATCAATACCTTACATCAAAGCAAGCACCGATAAAGCTGGCCACTGACCTAAATCACTGGTCACCGAACTAACCAAGGTCGCCAAGGTCGCACACTAGGAGAAATGTCTTGGTGTGAGTGTTGTGAATGTAACACTAATATAAACTTCGCTCCACTGGAAGAGGGGATCATTATACTTCAGTACGTCTTATTATTATATACGAGTACATCGTTATACGAGCAGCGGTTCCGCGTCCCTATACAGGTTTTACTTATACTTATTTTCATAATTGTGCATCTTAGTTTATTTATTTTAATCATCTTAAATTATTTGTTATTTTAACTTTAAATTATCTAAGTATTTCATATTAATAGTTACCACTTCTCACATTTAATTTACTGTAAAAATATAGTCTATTTTTATAAATTCAGTATTAGTAATTCGAGCACTAACTTCCAAAAATCTCTAAACTAACTTCCGCCCTCTTCAAGACATCTACTACATACCTCAGGAATCACAAAAAACGATTCCACTACATCTGGTGGCAGCGGTGGGATCTGATCATCCGATACATCCAATACGATACACCTGATTCCACTACAATTATAACAGTGTCTTCATATCTCGTTCATTCAATCAAACCTAATTTCTCTCCTCACCATTATATTGGTGGCAGCGGTGGAATAATCATTGTGTCCCACATGCGGTTGTAGTAACTAAACGGAAGATTAAGTTTAATCTCACGAAAAACTGTATTACCGGTTTAAACTCAATTTAGAAAATAGAAAAGTAAGTGCAAGCAAAATTGTCTAAAGTTTTTATCAACCATTAATTACTCCAGGGTTTCCAGGATAGACTAATTACTTAAAAAAAAAAAAACTTTTTCGAAAACTGACACGATTACAAAACTTTCTCTTACAAAAGAAAGAGAAAGTTTTAAGAGAAAATCGGTCTTTACAAAACAAACCAATAGTATTAACCAATATTGTAATTAATATTATTTAATTTAGGAAACCAATTTGAATAATTTGTTTTTCCCCCCTATTCACGGCTTTCTCCTTTTTATTTATTTTTTAAAATAATAAACAAAATAAAAAAATTTAGTACCACTTTTTATATATATATTTTTTATTACAGTTAAGAATATCACATTTATAAACAATTTCTAGAAAGGACATATATAAATTTACGACTATTAAACAAGAGCACACGATAAAAACAGTAATATGTGATTTTTAGAGTAGCGAAGAAAGATATTTATTGTACTGTGTTAGTCTGTGGTTATAGTTATAGACGATACAAGCGAAAGATAGATAGATAGAGAGAGAGAAACTATTATTATACTAGATTCAGCTTTCCTTTACAGGTTTGTTAAAACGGGTAGTAAACTACATGGATACCGCTACATGGTCAATGGATTTTTCTTATTATGTACATAATACATAAGACAACACATGATTCTTATGTCCACTTCAATCAAATATATACATGTAATAATTCAATCATTTCTTTACAAGAAAGAATCTTAATATATTAATAGTAACAGCTTTTCTTAGAATTAACTGTATCTATGATAATGCCATTGTATTAGCATTATGTAACTAGTTATTTTACACATCACTTTAGTGTGTTTTATTATCATGTTTAACATCTTATGTTGTGTAAGAGACTTTTTTTAAAAAGGCATATAAACTATACAAATCCAAAACATTGTATTTACTCCTCTTCGAATTGGTGTAACAACAAATTTTGAAATTCATAAAAATAGTATACTAAGGTTTGAATCAGCAGCTTCTAATCTATGTTCTATGGTACTTTAGGGTTCCGTAAAAGCCGTTAGTTTTTTTTTGGAACAAGCAGTAAAAATCTGCTGTGATACAAACACATGACTTTCTCAAACTGCAATTTACATAGTTATAATTGATTAATTCTGTTCTAACATATAATTCTTACTAGATGTCTTCAAGATACCTGCAAATAAGAGAATCTAAACTTCATAAACGCTCCCAGAAAGCTTAACCTTACTCCTCCCCAAAAATTTAATCGAAAACCTAATTAAAACAAAGTGTTAGGTCTCTGTATTTGTGGTTAGTGCATACCAAGTTTAATGAAATTCGTTGGTGTCTTTTTTATAGGGAAAGTCGCAAAGAGACTGAAAAATCTGTTCAGTAAATCTATGCACCTCCAGTGAACCGGTGAAGTCGGAATTTTTTCATCATATTTCATTCTAATTAATACTCGTATTATGTAGATAATAGAACGATCATCTTATATGCTGAAATAACAGTATATTAGAAATGTGATAGTTTTTTTTATCTGCTGAAAACAATTTTGGTCTTCTTCATCATCTCAAATAGTGAGACGAACCGCTACAAAAGGGCCTTCGGTTAGATCCTTCTTTGTGGGGCACTGCCCGCAACGCTTTACCTAAACTGCCAATAAAAGAGATTACTCCATTTTTATTCTTTGTCATAACGTATATAATATTCCCACCAATTTAATAACTGTCATGAACAATTCCATGAAGCTACATTGAGTTACTATTATTATTAGGCGCGGGACCTAAGCCATTATGACTCTTATTGATCCCCTCCCCTCCCCCAAAAAACCGCTCTCCCAGCAATCTATCGGTCCCACTATATTATCTTAAGATATCTTTAATCTCCAACTCCACCAAGCATTTCCTTGACAGTTTTGCCTTCCCAAGTATGCCGTAACCTCGTATTAGTAGAACGGGGAAGGAACACTGACCTAAGTAGTGGTACACCGTTTCGCTTACTCCTCCGTTACAATTATGACATCAAGGGGCTGGACGCCACAATTATGACATCAAGGGGCTGGACATTTTGTGTAAATGATTGGCTACCCATGAATATTCAAGCAATACATCTCATGACTTTCAATCGTATTCTACTCAGGGAGAGGAGTTACTTCAACTCTCTCTGTCTTATACTAATCTTTTAACCTGGAAACACCCCACCGTATCTTTCTTGTGCTTCTCCAATTCCTTTTTCTACCATTGGTTAACTTATCTGTCATAAAATTGCTTACTGACGGCTAAAGTTGGTTCGGAACCACAAAACGATAATGAGGATCCTAACTTAGCCAACTCGTCCGCCTCTCATTGCTCTCCTCCATATCCGCATATCAAGCATCTAGAAGAGCTCTCCACTCTGCTCTTCTGAGCGAGGCAATTAATTCTTCTCCTGCTTCGCCCACTTATTTAGAGCTCCAGCATGGCTTATTCAAAAGCTTTAGTGCACAACTTGACTATGATTTATTACTATCTGTACATTTCATACTATCCTAGCAGATGTTAAGTCTATGAATTTTCTCCAACATGTAAATAGAATCATCTGGAATTTGTGAGATTGATTGAAAAGAGTCTTGTCCAATATCCAAATATATAACATACACTTATCACTAAATAATAATAGCACAAGTAACCTTAACTTCAATCTATAATAAATAAGTGGAATATACAAAATAAAGATAAAAAATTATACCCAAACGTAGAAAAAAAAACAAGAAGAAAATTAATTACTTTATAAAAGCTCATTTTGTATACGAAAGAATTTTTTTTATATTTTTTTTAATCAGTTCCTAAAACGGTGTTATTAAAGTGGAAGGAGACGGAAAAAACTTAACTAATTTACATAAAACGTTAAATACAGTAGCTAAAATACATTGCATATATTATCAAATTAGACTCATTATTTAAAACTCAAAAAAGAAACAAAAAAAAAAAAAGAAAAGTGTATAAAGATAAAAGGACGATATATCAATGTGAGTAATTCAGATTGGGTGAGTAAATAATGTATACAACTGTTCTGTTTATATAAATATTTGTATGTGTATATGTGTGTGTGTGTATGTATGTATGTATGTATTATGTATGTGTAGTTTGTGTGATTCATGTCTGGTTGTGGACTTGTAAAAGTTCAGCCCACACCGCCAAACATGATTCAAGCAAGGATTGTCAAGTTAGTTTCCAGCGAATAACAACCGGTAGTCAAAGATATTCTGACAAATATGGGGACTAAGATGAAGTTAAATTACTAATTTGGTATACAACAAAACTACTACTGCACCTCACACAACTCCACATACACACGGGAACAGCGAAAGAAGTTGTATTCGTGTACGCCTCTTCCTTATCCAATATTACATCGTACCAAAAATGGACAACCATCAGCTACTAATCTGAGAGAGACTACACCACATCCTCAAATAGGAATATAACATCATTTTATTTGCTTTTACTTTTTCATCATTTATTGCCTACTTTTGTTTTTTTTCTAAATAAAGAGTTTCTTTTTTTTTATTGTTAACACAACATCAACAGCATTCAATTCCATGAATTTCATTTTTATTTTATAACTTTGACATAAGTCTGAGTTAAATACTTTTTAATAAAGTTTTACACACAATGAATAAACAACACAAATGTTTGAAAATATATCACATAAAATTTCCATATTCTATACTACGGACAAGTTTCGTAAATCTCATCCAGCGTCAGAATATGGCTACTGAAATTTGTGTAGAGCAAAGTTTCCAATTTTTATGCTGATCTAAACTGTTTATCGTAAAGATCCGGCAAACTTTAGGACAATCTCCCAATTTTTAGTTTATGTTTTGGTCCACAGAGTAAATAATTATTGAATATGGCCCGCGTCTGAATATACCTACTTGACTGGCACCATTTCTGCATTTACTTTACTTACTTACCTCATTTATAAGGCGTTTTCTTTCAATGAGCTCGCCTCAAGTCGCTGCACAGCCTCCTATCTTTCCAATCTTCGTCTCCCAGTCCTTTCCCTACCATCTTCCTCCTCTATCTCTTCCTTCCAACGACGTACTGGTCTTCTTCTTTTTCTCCTTCCAGAACGGGTCCAATTACTTACTCTTTGTGGCCATCTGTCTAGGGTCATTCGTCGCACATGCCCATACCACCTCATCTTTCTTTCCACAATTTTTTGATTAATCCTTTTCTTGATGAGATCCCACGTGTTGGTCTAGTGGCTAGCGCATTCGCCTTTCGTGCGAGAATTGAGGGTTCGATTCCCGTGAAGGCAAAGTCGGTGTTGACCCAGTGTCGTGATGAAAAGTGGGAAGCAACAGTTAGTAGTACCCTAGGCAGCGAAGGCTGGAACTAAATGGCTTGGGAACTGGGGCGTGCTTACCACACGTCCCCCAGTACAAATCGCCGTCTGGCAAGACTTGGCCCTTCATGGGCTGTTGCGCCATAGGTTTTTTTTTTTTTTTTTATGCCCTTTTTCTCCAATATAACCTCTTGCCTTATCCGGTCCGTCCTTGTTTTCTTCAGATATCTCCGCCAATTCTCCATCTTAACAGCACTCACTTTGTTCATTAGTTTGAGAGATTGTTCATTGGTGGAGATTGTCCAAGTCTCGGATCCGTATAATAGAATTCCCTCGACAATAAAACAGAAGATTAAGTTTTGATAATCCTGACGTAAAGTGTTGTCTTCTAACACACACCGCACTTTGCGGAAGGTTATATGATTATAATAATATGTGTGCATATTCTGGTGTGGAACACCGTATATGATTTTCACTTACAATTTACATAGTTATGATTCCTGATTTATTATTTATTTATACGGTTATTAGCTAGTTATAAATTTCACATACAACTGAAAAATATATGCATCTTACTTCTGTTGTGGTGGTTGGTTCCGCAGAGCTGGAAAGCATCAGAGACATTTTCCGTGGTAGCCAAAATGAAAGAATGAATGAATGAAACAAAATGAAGCAGGCTACCACGGAAAATGTCTGACATCTTACTTCTTTAAACCGATTTTCATCAAACCCGGAATTTTGGCCGTATATTAAATTCTCATTATTATTAGATATAAGATTTGTATCTTAACGAGGTCCACCCAAGAAAGTGGTTAAGGCTAAATATATCTGAATTTATTAGTGATGCAGATTGACTCTCAGGGGTTTCACACCTCAATCCTCTGGACTGTAGTATATAGTTCCAATTTGAGAGAATGGCTTGTGTCAAACGGTATTCCAGTGTGTACACTGCCGTTCCCAATTGGAAATTCTGCGTAATTCGAGCGATAATTGGCCAAGGTGACATATCTATATTTTTAATATATTTATTTTTATATTCTTGAAGATGTTACTATAAAAATAAAGAATAGAGATCAATTTCATTTTATTAAAGAATTAAAGCATTTTTTTTAAAGCTAGAAAAGAATGCAGTTGTTAACTAAAATGAACTTTATCTAAAGTTTTAAAAATGAAAATAATTCTGTTTATAATATTTTTCAAAGGGACACTTGGATAAAATAATACTTGATTAACGAAAGATTAATATTATTTTTAGATAATTTTTAAAACTAAAATTGACAGAAAACAAATTTTAATCAATGTTTAAAGATGAAAGGTAAAGGGGAGACACACTTTAAATACATAATTGAGAAGACCCGAGGCGCTGCTGATTGACGCAACTTAATACTTGTCTTAAAAACTGGTCATTTAATTTATTAAATATTAATTTTATCATTAAAGTAATAGAGGCTGGTGTTATTTAAAAACAACATGTTATATATTAACATATTACGACACTATGCAAGGATTTTTTTTCAAGTGTTTCTAAATACTATTATGATTTTTAATTATTTTATGTATTAAGATAATTGTTTTATGTTTATCGATTGCTACTGGTGTTGTAAAGGTAATCGAATAATAAACCAAATTCCATTTACTTAATATTATGAAATTCCCACATCAAGAGTACTTAAGATTTTTTTTTTTCATCCTCAAAAGTATTCATTTATTTCAAGTACCTTGTCAAAATTCCAACTCAACTGTTGCAATTGATAAACAAGATCAACTTGTGAAATAATTTTCAGTTTCAATACATTTTAATTATTTTATCGGAATTGGCTAACCCGGCACAGTGTGAATGAGGGTGAATCCTTGTATAAATAGTGTAAAAATTTATTTTAGGTTTTAATTTAGTGTTTAAATTCAAATTAGGGGTGTGAGGAATATAGAGTACTCCGAAATATTAATGATACCCAGACACCGTAATGGATGCAGGAAGAACTCTGAAAATTGATTCAACAGAGATGGATCCCAGATGAAGCATCTTGGGGTCATGTTGGACAGAAGGTTAGCATTCGGAGAGCACGTTAAATACGCGTCCACAAAGGCGATGAAGATCACAGCAATGCTCAGTAGAGCTATGGCAAATATAGGTGTGCCGACGGCCAATAAGATGAAGCTGGTGCTGACTACAGCAAATGCAGTTATGTTGTAGGGACGCGAAGTATGGGCTGAAGGTTTGAAACATACCCATATTAACCGACTTCTAGCTGTGTAGCGAAGGGGCGCGCTAAGGATAATCACTCGGTATCTGAACCTGTGGCCTTAGTCTTGCGGGCACTGCCGCAATAGACTTAATGGCTTCGATGAGACGCTTCTGTTTTCAGAAGACAGAACTAAAGAACGAAGAGGCGACACGCAGTGCGACGATCACCCTGCAGGAACAGTGGAGGACAAGATGGAGAGTTGAAACTAGGGGAACATGGACGCACCGCTTGATCGGGGACCTCATACTCTCGTCTACCCGGAGTTTTGGCGAGCTAAACTTTTACCTCACACAGATTCTGTCTGGACATGGGTATTTTATGGAGTACCTCTATAGAAGGAAGAAGAGGATATCGGTTACATGTATATACGGGGACGCTGAAGTAGATGACGCTTATTTCCATCTGTAGTAGATGGAACACAGAAAGAGAGGAGCTGTGGAGAAGAACCGGGAGGCTAACCCCAGAAAATCTGGTAGAGAAGACGATACAGGAAAAAGAGGCCTGGAGCTTAATTGCGGTGTACACCGAGTGCATCTTAAAATAGAAAAGGAGAGAGTATGAGTAACTATATATATATATAGTAGAGAACAATACGAGGAGACTCTTCTGATGTAATGTCATAAGATGGTCCCGCAGTGAGGTTTCACGCCTGTTTTAGAGGTGGGGGTTTTTTAGTGGGTAAAAGCCCCACACACCCGACGTAGTCAGAAGTTACCAATGGGCATTTTTCCCTGTCTATATATAACAAACAATCCCGAGTACTTGTTATTTTAGTTTTGGGAAATTGTTGAATGAATGTATTTATTGGGATGTGAGTATTTATTGGGAAGAGTTGAAGATGATATGAACGAATCTAAGCGCATGATTGTATTGACTGATAGGAACATTTGTTAATGAGTATTTGACATGAATAAGGTATTTGACACGAATTTTGAAAAAGTAATACAGGTGCTGTAGTTGGATATTTTGAGATGGGTCTTGTTGGATATTTGACGATGAATTTTTCCATTTATAGAATAATTTAGTGGCTATGGCCTAACAGCTAATTCAAAAAAAGAAATTAATGTTTGATTTATGAATGAAAGAAACTTATAGTAATGATTTCCCTGAAATGAAGAAGAAAAACTCATAGACATTTTACGCAATTATCTTTCGCGGAAATGATGTGAAACGTGGCATCTTGAAGGGAAAGCAGTAATTAATTATAGCTCAAACATTTCTGACAATGCAGTTATGGTATTTTTCAGATAGAACATATCCCTTACCATAAATAAGAAATCAATTTAACAGACAGTAAAGACTGGAAAATGTCTGAGACATGCATCAACCTAAACAAAAATAGGCTGCATTTATTTGCAGATTTCCCCTTGGTGGGGCACTGTAGATTTAGAGCGCTCCTGAAGTAATTAGGCTTAGAAAGCGTTAGCGTTCGCACATTCTTTCGGGAGAGGGTGGAGACTCTCATACAATTTCTGATGGACAGTATCATTCAGAGAAGAGTTAGAAACCTGATTGCATACTGGAAGTCGGAGAAGAATTTACTCGTTCCAGAACTATGACAAATCATGAAATTTCTGAAACTTCTGGACAGGGACCTGAACAGAGTGCTTTAAGTAAGGAGAGTTTCCTTAACTAGGGATCAGTAGGAGAGAGCAATAGGTATTTAAGGAGCAGTACATAAAAAAACCATTGCTCTAAATTTGGATTTTTGTCAACAGGTTATAGTATTTCTCAGATTGAAATATTTCCAACCATAAATTAAGCGATGATTATCCTCTAAGATATTGTGACGATCAAATACATGTAGACCAACATGTAGAAAGAGAAATCACCAACGCAGAAGTCATAGAGTCAGTGAAAAGAGAAGAGATGGTTTTATGGTAGATGATAAAACAAACTAAAGAAAAACACTTTAGTTTCAGGGGTCAAGACCGCCGTCATGGTTTGCTAGAAACCGAAGTTTGGCCCATATTGCAATGAGCCTCTTCAGGGTCGTTACTTCTTGAAAGCTAATGGAGCAATAAACCTTGGTAGGGAAGCCAAGATGTAACGACCTTTGTGGCTCATTACAACATGAGCGAGCCGTCGGTAAACTGACGCCGTTTCAACCAACCCGGAAACTCAAGTTTTTTTCATGAAAATGGCCGCGGAAACCTAAAAGATCAAATTAAAGGACAGACAGTTTATTTTAAATAAGATCATCGCTTCAGAAGTGGGTCCCCAGGCCCAGCCACTGAGACCCAAAAGATCTATTGTGACAACCTTTCTAATTCGAATGGTTTCAATTCTAGCACCTAAACGAGGCGCATGGGATGGCAGCTCTCACAAAAAATAAAACGACTCAGGCAACTCCTTCCCAAGGATTTAATATTTCTCCAGCTAGCCAAATAATGCACTGATATTACCTCCAACTCTTACAGCCTTATCTGCTATCGCCAATCAGATGGAAAATCCTCTGGAGTCACAGAGAACAAACATATCCACTATTCTAATAGTCCGACTTTCTCTAAATACAATTTTCGCAGATATGATGGACAGGTTTCCTCAAAAGTAGCATTACAGGGCCTCATTCTCAGCCCTAAAGAAATGTTGAAAAACAAATGTAGCAAGCAAATGTAGCTGTTTAACCAGATTTAAGAGAATAGTAGGTTGGCGTCTATCTTTGTCAAGTTGTACCAACGGGCATTAAACCTGTAATAATCAGAATTAAATATTGGCCTAATTATGAAAATATGAAAGATGTCACGCTAAAAGTTCTAATCACTTCTGCTGGGTTTGCATTATCATTTTTACTTCTTACTACTAGAGAACAGCAAAATTATAGATTAGTTGCTTAAAATCTCATTGAATAACATAATTTAGTATCCATTTGAAAGTCTGAACATCTCAAATAAATTAATACTCAAAATGTGTCCATCAGAAGTGCCACAACGGCTGCTTCTATAAATTTATCTTCCAACCAATACTAAATAAATTTTAAAAAAAGTGAATTTATTGTAATTTTATTAGTCACATCAAACTATAAAGAAGGAGTGTTTTAAAAGTCACTTAATGTGATGTAAATATTATTTTTTAACATAAATATGGCCAAGAATGCATATTAATTAGATACCCACACAAATACTGTAGCTATTAAATTTTAATTTAAACAATTTATTTTTATTTTATTTAAACTCTTGAAATCGTAATTCTTTTTGTTAGTTATATATAGATTTTAATTAATTTAACCATCATGATATATTTCTACAGTTTTAGTAAAGAAATATTGTATTTAATACAAATAGTGCATAACACATATCATACTGTATTACTGGAGTAATTCATCAACTTGCCACTAAGACGCCTCGAATTTTTTTTTATAAATAATCACCATCTGTTGACAC
>JAAEAF010013218.1:0-27456 GCA_011037195.1 Triatoma infestans
AAACCAAGCCACAAACTTGCAATGGAGGATTAAATCACTGATGATATGAGTGAATCTCAATATTGCAGACCCAATCATATATTCAGAAGTTTACTCATCTTAAGGAGCAGACTCACGTCTGGCATTGAAAGTTACGGATCAAAATGCGGAAGTCGCTGTCAAGCTTCGGAAATGAGAATCTTGAAGAAAAGTCAAAGGAAAAACCAGTAGGGACCGAATTCGCGAAGCACGATCTATTTGTTAAAATTCAAAAAATCTGTTAGTTCCATATTATTTGAGGCTCCTGCTATGTAATCATTTCCAAGCAGCCTCGGTTGGTAAGCTGACACTCCCCCCAACTGTGTATTAAAAAAGTAAAGTATTGCCTATTTTATCAGGCGGGCTTAACGTCCAACTACGAAATTAGGTGTCGTAGACGGGGGGCGGAAGCACCTACTTTACTATTAACATTTTTTTAAATGAATATAAAATTTAGCAGTTATACGCTGGACTCGAACTGGGGTCCACCCACTTACAAGTCCATGCTCATAACCACTACACTAACACCCGCCCCTTCCCAACTGTGCATTATATTAGGACAAACGGGCAAAATTTGAATTTTAAAGAAAATTTGTCATTTTATATATATGTAGCTGTATTTAAGAAAAGTCAGAGAAAGTGTGCGAGTGTTTCACGCCAGATTTTTATTTATTTATTCTTAGTTTTGTCTTTCACGCGCACCATTAAAACATACCAATAAAAAATTAAACACGATCGATATATTTTTTCACGCCATTAAGTGTACGTACTAAAAGGTTTTTTGATTAAGCACACTTTATTTATTAGGTTGCAAATATCATGAAGCTGCTTTAAATGCCTTCGTAAATATTTTATGGGTTAAAAAGAAAGATGAAAGTTGGGTGAATATAGCGTTCAACAGATGTTCCAGTATTAAGATAATATTTTATTACAAGTTTCAAAATAAATAAAATGTTTATTTATAAAGATAAAATGAGAAAGCTGTATAAAGTCGGTAAAGTGTTAATAATAATCTTAAAACTGAACCTACTAGTTAAAACCGGAAATAAGCACAGAATGTTTGGTCTCGGGGGAGGCGAGAGAAACGTTTCATTCCTCCTTCTCTCTCACGCATTCACCACACACTCTCTCTCTCACTCTCTCTCTTTTAGATATCATAGCGTATAATTCCTAGTTAGATAAGGAAAACAGGATCGAAAGGAGGAAATAGCCCCGAGGAATCCCGTCCTTTCTCACCCTTAATGCTACTTCTGTACTTGCCCTAAGTATGGGTTAGCAAGCATCGTCTCTCCAACACCTTTTACCCTTATAACCCTCTCTAGCTGATGGCGTGGTTTGTGTGTTTGTGACTCTACCATACGCTGACAACAATCCTTTTTGGCCACATTAAACGAGGGTTTCGGTTCCCGGTAACCGATATGCCATCTTTACCTTCTTGCACACCACCTTAACCTATTGGTTAAAGTGGGACGATAGTGTTACTATATTTTGCAATATATGATTTAAGATGGTAGTTTTGCAAAGGAATATCACCTTCAGGCCTCCACACGTTATATATACTATTTTTTTTTTTTTTTTTTTTTTAAAAAAAAGAATCTACATCTTAAATCATATAATAGGGTTCCATTTATTTTTTTTTTTTGGTCATGACTAAGAAAAAGATAATAATGGATTCTAGGCCAAATATAATTTAGTGGGCTTTATCGACAACCCAAACTTACATACACACAGGACAAAAAAAATAATTGCGGGTTTATGTTCAATTGTCACGTGATCTAGAATACTAATACAACATTGTTATACCATAATATCAACGGTGCACACAAAAACATATGTATTTAACACAATATATTATATGAACCATTATAAGAAGAACAAACTGGGATTTTTTATTTATACATAAATAAACAAAATTGTTTATCCTAATAAATATGGGACAGATTCAAGGGTTAATTCAAGTATATTTCACAAATTTATTTTATTTAGATTTTATAACAACCAATTGAAAATAAGTGCCGGCCATTTTTATTTCCTCCTTAAAAAGCAAATAAGTGCAGTTATAACGTTATTAGACTTAACTCTAAACTTTATTTCAATTCCAGGAACCCAATTAATTGTTTAGTAAAAATTTGGTATGAAACATTCATAGGATTTTCTCTGACAACGAAATATGGCAAATTTTTTCCACATTTTTCATAAGTTTCTTATTAATGTTTAAAACCGTAGGCATTTTTATGGATAAAATCACAATAAAACTGAAAACCGTATTCAGTAAAGTCGTACTTCTGTGTTCTCCGATTTTCTTCAAACTCGGAGATTTTTACAACATATTTAATTCGAAATTATTATTATTTAGATTATAGAATTGTATAGTAAACTGAAATAGCACTTAAGATGGAACCATAACCCTATCACTACCGCAAAAATGCCCTTAAATGAATTTTCCCAAAGAAATATTTCAAATAAAAGTTGTAGCTCTTTATATGTAGTGTAATAAATATTTAAAGTTCAAAGAAAAATCGTTGGAGGCGTTTTCGAGAAAAATCATTAAAAAAAAACAAAAAAAAAAAACTGAAAATAACCATTCATTAAAGTGGCACTTCGGGTTGATGGATTTTGTCCAAAATCTTCGGGTTTGATGTGATGGTAGTGTTGGAAGTACTGGCATCTAGCGGCATAAAGAGCATTAGCGGCCCTTTTTGCATTGTTCAGTCAGTCTGGCTCTATCAGTCGTTTAGTCGCATCATCGTCTCAGATGTATTATTTATATTCAGTTCAGTGAATGTTTTACAGAAAAATACAAAGTGTTTACAAAATGTCTCATTTATATCTGAAATGTTTTTGGGATGTTGTTGTTGTATGTTTGTAGTAGCACGAGGGGTTTTGTAAAAGGGCTTGTATGTATGTTTGACATAAAGATAGAAGCATTAGGAAATAATCAAGAGATCACACTTTATTTAAAATAGATATATTCTCTAAGAGAAATTTTTTTTTTTTTAATTTAAGGCGCTTCAACATCTGTGGTCATTAGCGCCCGGAGCCTTCTCAGTGCACTGCCGGCCTCCGGACAGTGTTCTCTCGCTACAGACAACACTGTCCATCACCGAACAGTGAGCTGTAGAGGCTCCTAGGAAAGAGAAATTAAGTTACTTTAAAATATCACAATAATAAGCTTATAATTATAATGAAATTAAGTGGAATAAACTCTTATGTTATAACTTAAAACTGTTACAGTTCTGATGTGTTCTCCTTGGTGTCTACAACAAAACTGGCTCGAAAAGAATGTCTTCTAATTGTTCGTTCAATTCATCACCTGTGAGAACAATGCTATCAAGGTCCATGAACTATTCCAATAACTGGACTTGTTCTATTTGGCTTGTCCTTTTGCAAGGGAATGTCAATATTCTTGTTAATTTTGATTTTTTTTTTTTTAAATTAATATATTTTTATGTTTCTTGCATCCATCACATATCATATCCAGGCATACAATATTCGAGAGATGGGCTCAGCATCTAATTAATTATTAACATATCAAAAAATACAGTCCATTAAGTATTCAATTCAAACCAAACATCTTACAGGCAGTTTATCTAAACGGAGTAGTTCTTGAACTTCCTGCAACTTTTCGTTTTTGAGATATTCTTTACACTCAAATCCACACACATACAGACCATTTTCTAAAAAAATACTTTTTTGAACTCAGGGAACGTCAAAATATGTATTTCCGGTGAAAACTCAATTTCGACAATCTGACACGATCGCAATATACGTACTTCCTCCTCTAACAGCAGTTACAAAAAAAGAAAAAGTTAATCTCTACTTTTCCATTTTTTCAACAATTTCTCTTCAACAATTTCAACAAACATAAAGTTGTGTCATTTTAATTTGAATAACTTTTCTAGTAAAACTGATTTTTGAGAATTTCTGGGGGAAGTTGTGAACTTTTAAGCTTTCCACTTTTAAAGTACCACTTTAATACATTGAACGGTTCTAATACTCAAATAATATTATGGTATTTAATTGTATTGTTTGAATTCCAGTTAAAAAAAAAAATTAGTGAATTTATAGAACGAGATCTGAGTTTGAATATGGCTCCCTTGGCTTTAAACTGGCTATGTCAACTCTAAACTTTAAAAATTACTGGGTATAACACCTAGAAAAGATTTTAAACTGATAACCTCATATAAAGAAGACAGCTATGAAATATTATAACATATTAAGAGCTATAACGCATACGGTGGGGAGCAGACCCAGAAGTGTCGTTTATGCTTTATAAAGTTAAGATAACAGCATTTTATTAGACTTCGGAGCAACGTTTTATGGGCAGGCATATAAGACACCGTTGCAACCAATAAAAGTAATATCAAATAAATCATTGAGGTTATATTTTTGAGATCTATAGATATTTCGGTTCTATTTTCATTCTTTGTTTAGTTCATCATTAAGAAATATTTGCTCACAAACGTTGGTGTTTCCAAAAAGCGAAGACATGAATACGGGAAGATTGTTAGGCGAGGGATATTAATCTCTGGGAAGATAGGAATTATAAAGTCCAGTCTTTAAAGTAAAGTTGAAACTTGGCAGATAGCATTTAAACAGCTTTAGTGTAGAACGTAAATGAAAACGTACATAAAATCAGGTATCGAGTCGAGATATTTCCGCTCATTCCTTGGAGACAAAAGACACCGCGGCACCGCTGGTTGGATATCCCTGACTAGACATTATTGTAATCTCTGTTATGAAATAGACGATTTCTAACAAGTCATAATGAGGTATACTAAATTATTTACAAAAGACTTTTAAAACACTTGACTGACACAAACAAAATTCCACTTCATCAATTTAGATTCAAACCAAAACACTCACTAGTACATCAAATTAAAAGAGTTAAGAACACATTATACACAACTTTGAAGAAAGAAAATACACGGCAGCGATATTTCTAGATGTAGCGGCCGCATTTGACACAGTTTGGGACTCTGGACTACTTTAGAAACTCAGAAACACAAACGCACCTGACTATATTACCCAAATTATAACATTTTTTTTACAAGACAGAACATTCCAAGTAAGACTCAACAACACATACATTACTAGACGATAAATTCTCGCAGGCCTACCACAAGGGGCAATTATCAGTCCGATCCTCTTTAACCTTTACTGCTCGGACATACCTGAACCTACTTCAGTGACTTTAGCAACATACGCGGACGATACAATGTTGGCCTGTTCCAACAAAGACATTACTAAAAGTATCACTGACTTACAGGCATCAATTAATATTTTATCAAACTGGTTCCAAAAATGGATTTTGAAACTAAATCCTTCCAAAACGGAAGCAAAAATCTTCGTCCTTAGGAGGTTCCGGATTGAAGACCTTAGTATAATCCAAATTAACAACCAAGAAATTCGCTGGAAACAAAAGGACCAAGGAGTGCGCTATTTGGAGTAATCCTAGATACAAGATTCACCGGGAAACTACACATAAACACTAAACTTCAACAAGCATACACCCGACTGAAGCAGCTATACCCACTTATTAATAGAAACACACCACTCAAACACTCCCGTACAATACTTCTCTGCAAGACACACCTCAGACCACTTCTGACATATGCCTGCCCAGTTTGGATAACAGCTAGCAACCCCCACTGACGAAACGATTACAGACTTTTCAAAATAAAGTACTACGGGTTGTACTAAACGCTCCTTGGTTTAACCAGGAATACACAAATTCACAAAGAACTCGATATTTCAGATATTCACACACACACATGACTAAATTAACAGGACAACTTTTTCCTAACCCTTCGCACTATTTTCAGCAGCACACTATCACATAGGTGAGCCTACACCTTCTAGAAGATTAAAACCCCGACTATATCAAGATCTTTAATTTTCGTTTATATTATTGTAATCCGTATGTGTGAAGCTCTAAGTGAGCTGGTCCATAGTTTAATTTGTAAAAATAAAATGAAAAAAAATTTTTTTTTCATGTCATGAAATAGATTCAACAAGCATACACCCGACTGAAGCAGCTATACCCACTTATTAACAGAAATACACCACTCAAACCATAATGAGGTGTACTAAATTCGAAATAGAAAGGGTAAAATTATTTTATAAAAATTATGCCGTATTTGACAAACCCATTCAATTATAAAAATATAACATTTTCGGATGTTCTACAAAGTTTAGTAGAGTACTTAGCTCTAGATAAAAATGTAAGGCTTAAAATAATATGAGAAAAATGTGAACTATTAAAATACTTTTGAGTTCTCAGACATGTCAATAAAGTGTAAAATCCTAACTAAATAAAACTTATTTTGAGTAAAGCATCAACTAATTGGAGAAGATATGGTCGAATGGCCTGTGTAACCCTGGCCCAACGAAAAGAATCAACAGAGTTCCCTATCTTCTTCAAGGTTTTTAGTAGAATAGATATTTATTCTTGAAAGTAGCAGAGAAAAACTGTATATACAATTTAAAAATATAACTACTCAGAAATATAAAAATAAATTAAAAAATTTATTAGAGTAAAGTTAGGAGAGGCGACGCACATTTCAAAGTTATGCTCCATTGTATTAAAATATAGGAGATATATTAAAAGAGGTAATGCTTATAAAACATATGTCAACTATTACTATCTACAAAAAAAAACATATATTTTTTTGAAATAAAAACATTCTCATTTATTCCAGAAACAAAATACAAATACACTACATTTAGCCGTCTCTCCTACTATGGTAGGATAGATGACGCACCATAGATAGGAGAGATGCCGTACCTCTCCTCTGTGAAGGAAACGTGGCTGATCGACATTAAACTTAGTAAACAGTATGTCTACGAGTCCAACTTTATCTATAGCTTAACTTTCAATTGCAATTAGGATAGTATATAAAAATTTACTATTGCTTTATGAAAATTCAGGTTTTCACCAGATTATAATGCTGATGCTCGTAGAACACCGAAGAACACACCAAAATAACTGAAGAATTTTGCAATATGTTCGCTTCTGATCTCTCTACCCTTCGACATAACTTGCATGACGCGCATGTGGTGGCAAAAAAAAAAAAAAAAATCTGGTGTGAAACACTCACACAACTATCTCTTACTCCAGTTATCATAATTATAATTCACAAATTTTATAGTTTGTGTACCAAATTTAATGAAATTCGTCGAAAATTGAAAAAAAAAAAAAAACTGTTCAGTAAAAGCGCACACTTCTGGTTTACTAATTTTTTTTGGAAACCACGGAATTTTGGCCATCTATTTATTTCTAATTAAGTTTGTTTGGATGATAGAATTGTATTACACCACCCCCTCCCCTAAAAGTGCCCTTAAATGAATTTTCCCAGAGAAATGTTTCAAGTAAAAGTTGGTAGATCTTTGTATGTGTAGTTTATATGGGAAGTTTCAAGAAAATCGTCGGAGCTATTTTTGAGAAAAATCGCAAAAAAGTGAAAAAAATTATTTAGTAAAGTGTTAAAGTAAACGCACTTCCGGTCATTCGATTTTTTCCAAACTCAGAATTTGGACAACATATTTAAATCTAATTAACATTATTTAGATGACAGAATTTTCTAATAAACTGAAATAGCACTTTAGATAAAAATCTAATCCACTCCTCCCCCAAAAGTGCCCTTAAATGAATTTTCCCGGAGAAATGTTTTAAATAAAAGTTGTAGCTCTTTGTATGTGTAGTTGATGCAGCAAGTTTAGAGTAGCAAGTAAGTGATACCTAAACTGAATATCAAGTTTCAACTTTCTACGGTTTCTCGTTTTTGAGCTATGCTGTTCACATACACACATACACACACACACACACACACACACACAGACCATTTGCTAAAAGCCACTTTTTTTGGACTCAGGGGACCTCAAAACGGATATTTCCGGTGAAAACTCGATATGGAAAATTTGACACGATTACAATCCTTCCTCTTTACTAGGAGTAAGAGAAAGTAAAAAGTAAAGCCTGCGTCTTCTTCCCTACCCTTGTCATTATTCCTAACTTTATCCTATATAAAGTCGCACTTCCGGTGAAACGATTTTCTTCAAATTTTGAATTCTAACAATACTTTTAAAATACCTCACTATTGTATAGGTTAGGTGGTGGAACCTAAATTATGTTTTAGTAGAGAGCTTAACGTATAGCCTCAGAACCATTAAAAATCAATATTCCCGGCAAAATATTTTAAATCAAAGTTGTAGATCTTTGTATGTTTAGTTTATGTTCGAAGTTTCAAGAAAATCGTCAGAGCCATTTTTGAGAAAATCGCGAAAAATGTGAAAAAAAATAATTTAGTAAAGTGGTAAAACAAACGCACTTCCGGCTATCCGATTTTTTCAAACTCGGAATTTCAACAACAGATTCAATTCTAATTGAAAAAAACAACAGATCAAATTGTCTAATAAACTGAAATACACTTTGGAGGAAAACCTAACCCCACCCCTCCCCCAAAAGTGCCCTTAAATGAATTTTCCCGGAGAAATATTTTTAAATAAAAGTTGTAGCTCTTTGTATGTGTAGTTGATATACTAAGTTTAAAGAAAATCGTCGGAGCCATTTTTGAGAAAATCGTAAAAACGTAAAAAAAAAAAACAACTAGTAAAGTGGTTGAGGAATTTTGACAGATAATGTACCGTCAGATCCCATGGTGATACCTAAAGTAATATCAAGTTTCAACTTTCTACGGTTTTTCGTTTTTGAGCTATGCTGTTCATATACAGGATGACCAGAGTTATATGCTCCACCCACTTTTTTTTTAAACGGCGGGAAATTTCGAAAAAATAGAAAACACGTATTTAATCATTTTTAGTCTAGTTTATGTTCAGTGATTGATCCATTTTTTTATACCCCAATATCCCGAGATACAGCATCCAACTTTTTTTTTTCAAATGGAACATTATATTTTTTTTTACATATTTTTATAGTAATTGAGCCTCTAAAAAAATTATAAAAAAAAAATTTAAAATCGGTTAGATTTTTCAAAAGTTATGGTAATTTAAAATATGAAAAACAAATTTCAGTTTAATGTCAAAATTACCTTATTTTTTCTTTAAAGAAGCTCTTCAAACTGGGCACCATCAACGGGTAGGCAAGCCAAAGCTCTGGACTCCCACGCTCTGTTTGTAGCAGCACTTAGGTGGCAAAGTCAACATCTAGGCAGGCTAGAGTTATTCGACGTTCCATATCTTCGACTGAAGCCACGGGATTAAGGTTACTGTACACTTTATTTTTTAGATATCCCCACAAAAAATAGTCCATTGGGGTTAAGTCCGGAGGTCGAGGTGGCCATTGGATCGGACCATGAGTTCCTAACCACTTTTCGTGGAAATTTCTGTCCAGGTAACGTCGAACAACTCTCGCATTATGTGCCGGGCAACCATCTTGTTGAAAATACATATCTAACCGACGTTTTAGAGGAACATCTTCAAGCAAAACTGGCAAAATGTCTCTTAAAAAAGTTAGATACCTTTCACCAGTTAAGTTCCCTCTGTAGAAGTATGGGCCGATTAGTTGGTTTCCTCAAACTCCACACCAAACATTTGTAGAAAAAACAACCTAATGGCGTGTGGCGAAGGTAACTTGTGGATTGTCTTCTGCCCATATTCTAAAGTTCCAACGATTAAGAAGGCCATTGTTGGTAAACTTTGATTCATCAGTCCATAAAATTGTGCATTTTTTGTGGGGATATCTAAAAAATAAATGTACAGTAACCTTAATCCCATGACTTCAGTCGAAGATATGGAACGTCGAATAACTCTAGCCTGCCTAGATGTTGACTTTGCCACCTAAGTGCTGCTACAAACAGAGCGTGGGAGTCCAGAGCTTTGGCTTGCCTATCCGTTGATGGTGCCCAGTTTGAAGAGCTTCCTAAAGAAAAAATAAGGTAATTTTGACATTAAACTGAAATTTGTTTTTCATATTTTAAATTACCATAACTTTTGAAAAACCTAACCGATTTTAAATTTTTTTTTAATTTTTTTAGAGGCTCAAGTACTATAAAAATATGCAAAAAAAAAATATAATGTTCCATTTGAAAAAAAAAAGTTGGATGCTGTATCTCGGGATATTGGGGTATAAAAAAATGGTTCAATCACTGAAAATAAACTAGACTAAAAATGATTAAATACGTGTTTTCTATTTTTTCGAAATTTCCCGCCGTTTAAAAAAAAAGTGGGTGGAGCATATAACTCTGGTCACCCTGTATATATATATATAATATATATACACACACACAGACCATTTGCTAAAAACAACTTTTTTGGACTCAGGGGACCTCAAAACGGATATTTCCAGTGAAAACTCGATATCGAAAATTTGACACGATTACAATACTTCTTCTTGAACTAGGAGTAAGAGAAAGTAAAAATTTAATGACTATAATGTCATCTCTGTAAATTCAACTTAATCAAAAAATAAATAAATAAAAATAAAGAATAAAGCTTTAAAACCCAATGCTACCTCTTTAATATAAAGTGTAGTGATAAAAAAAAAGACGGAACAAAGAAAACAAAAAAAAAAAAAATAATAGAGGTGCAAGAAGGTAATAGTGTTTACAAAGTAGGCACTGTATGGGCCAGTTTACATCTAAGTGTTAGTCAAGTAGATAGTGCCATAAGAATTGTACTTAGACCGAATCTAAATTGACTCATCTCACACATTGTTCTTAGTTTCTACTTCTTCTTTTTTTTTTTTTACTAACCAAGAATAAAATAAACGAGTTTATTCAGCTCAATTTAGATTCTATTCTACACTTTTATATTATTGCATTTATAAGTGTTTAGCTTTTAAAATTAAAGTTATTAGTAAAAGTAGTTAAAACTATTTTGTGTAGAAAAGTGTATTGTACACTTTGAATAAATGTTGACTACTCATTAAACAATTCGATTATGTAAATAACACGTGATCGCAATACTTGCATCTCTTTACATAGTTTTATACTTCCGCGACAACAGATTGACTTACGATATATATACTCGTATATCCTCTTGAAGAGATTAGTTGATCTACTGACAAGGCGCAAGCATACCATCATCAGTTTCTGAATTTCACCCTCCGGAAGGATTCAGAATCTGGAATTGGGCAAGTAGCACGGCAATACTTTTTCATCGGTTCCTATCTTTTACCTTCTCGAAAGATTCCGATCTACACCTGGGCTTCATTATCGGGAATAAATTATTCATTGAGTTGAGAGTAAAAGTGGAGGCTAACAGAAGCTAACAGACTGAAACCCTCAAATGCCTGATCCAGAAGCAAAATCTATCAAAGTATTCCAGTAAACAATATTTATTATCAGTAAAACATTGAAACATTAAAGTAATTACAAACCTCTTTCTACTCAGTCTATAGTCACATCTATTTTGAAAGTGCTTTCTTTCAAAAGCATACAAAAACTATTTGAACTAAATGTGGGCACCTAATTGGAACTAAAGAAGTTCCATAGACTTTCCACATACGTCTTATGTTTACAAGAACAATACATATTATCGTAAACAATATTTTTGTTTGGCCGTTGTTAATTAAACAAGCTAAAAAATTAGTTGGCTCGAGCCAACTAATTTTTTTTAGCTTCCCTAATAGATATTATCTGGTACATATTACCTAGTATCATTTTGTTCCTGACCGGTTTTGGATTTTCATCCATCATCAGAGCAAATTCACCAAGTTCGTGTAAAGAGTTCACATCAATGTAATGTTTCTGTTACACTCACACTTGTTGGTTGTAAATGAGTGCAGGATGTTACATATGTGACAAAATGTAATGACAAAATGGAATTATTATAAATTATTATTTAACACTGTATATTAAATAGCATGTTTTGAAGGATACTTTACAACTAAATTTTAATAGTGTTGTTAAGTATGCTCAGTGTTTTATCAAGTCATTTTTATTAGGGGGGAGAGGCGATAAGTTATTTCAGGAGTATACTGTACTGATAAGGATAGGTAAAGTTTGAAGAAAGGCAATACAAAGTTTATGGTCAGTCAAAAGTTTGTACAAGTAATAAATAAATGTGAAATAGAACAGGGTTAATACAAGAAAACATGTAAGTAAATTGTTATGAAAGCGGTTGCCAACAAACGGCAAATTGGCGGTGATATTAAAATAAATAATTGAGAAAATAAAATGTATTCGTTTCTGTTTATCATGCTTATTTTGATTAAACACTGAGCATACTTAATAACACTGTTAAAATGTAGTTATAAAGTGTCCTTCAAAACATGCTATTTATTATACACTATTTTCTAATGTCTAATCATAAATTTATAATAATTCCATTTTGTCATTAAACACACGCACATGTAACATAATCTTATAACCTCCCGCACTTATATACCACCAACAAACCAACAAGTGTGAGTGTAACAGAAACATTACGTTGAAGTGAACTCTCTACATGAACTTGGTGAATTTGCTCTGACGATGGATGAAAATCCGAAACCGGCCAGGAACAAAATGAATATACATGCTACGACGGATAAAATGCCAGATGTTATCCAGTATTGCGGACCCATCCACATAATATTCAACAATACATATTATATTAATCTTAAGACTCTGTACATATTATGTCCCCTTCAAATAGTCAGTTCAATTGTAAGTTTTTTTTTTAGAAAACTATGACTCATCTTATGATATATTGGTAATTTTGTATCACAATTTATTGGAAAAAAACTGTGTACAGCTGCATATATAAATGTGCTCTATGTGAAATCGAAAGGGAAGATGTCCTTGATCAGCGCAATACCCGACTTTGGTTTCAAAAGTTTAATAGTGTTGATATGTTACGGGAAGCTATCGATTCAAAGTCAACCACAAGTACTCACGCACTTGCTGCACAACTGGCAGTGTCTAAAGATGCCGTTTGTCACCAACTCCTTACATTGGGAAAGGTAAAAACAAAATGTAGTATAGTGCCGCATCAACTTATACCTCCAACAGGTCTCAAGGAGAATGTTGAGGCCAACATCTCTTAAAAAAAATCCATCTAAAATGCGCATCTTCAAGATAGAGAACATTATGAGAAGTTGGTTTCCTGGTGTTGGCTAGATTGCGGTCAAACGGCATTTGGGGTTGGTTAGTACAAGAGGAGAATTTGAGAAAAAGTCGATGTTGTATTTTCTGGAATTATGTAGGAGCAATGCTTCATAAATTGTTCCTTGAATTTCCTATCTTCTGACAATAATTAGATAGAATATACTCTAAAATGATCCAGCATTTATTCAGCTTTGTTCAATCACAAACATGTTTTGTTGCGGCAAGGTAACGCTCGGCTACACATCTCCCAATTAGATTGTAGAACATGATGGCATTGAACTTCCTGTACACCTACCCTATTGCCATTTTAATTTCTTTTAAAAGCTAGTAACTATAGAAACAGAATTCGCGTAGTACATATAATTACCGGAATCAAATTTAATGAAATGGTTTAATATTTGTACGAAATTTCATACTTTCTTCTCTCTTTAATATCTGTTATTAGAACTTAAGCGTTCAATATCTTCCTTTTAAACTTTCTAATATCTTATCAGTTCAATGGAAACAAACATAATTATATCTGTGTAGCTATGCCAAGGCCAACTTGATTTGACCGATAGTTTATAGTAGTTATATGAAGATGAAATTTCAGATCTAAGCAGAATATGGAATGCTATAAATTGGGCCAGCATCCATTGTCTTCCTTTCTAATAATTTAATATCACACTCCTAACTAGAACTTCATTCTTTGCTCTATATAAAGTTCTATTTATCTTTTAAGCTGACTGGAAATATACTTAGTGAAACGAAAGCGAATGCGTCAATAACTAATATTAGTTCTTAATTAGGTCTAATAATTATTAGACGTGCGTCTTCATTTACGTTAGCCTAGAAGAGAGGAGGCGATTTGTGATGACTAAGTGATTCATTGTAGGCTAGAAAATAGTGTTCTCCCTCAGTTTTATCATAGGGCTAGCATTGAGTCCTATAGGAACCCTAGGAGTTTATATAAGGATAACTAACTTTGACAAAATAAAGCTATAAGGCTCCAGTTTATTTTATTTTATCAATTAAAGTGGGAAAATGTAGTGAATGTAATTACAATTATATTTTATAGTTATTGAAATACTAAAAATCCGATATGAACCAATTATTTTTATTGTAATTGCCAAATTAATTTTCTTCAGAGTTTGAATTATGACTGCATATTTTTCTTCTTTAATTTGTCTGTGGGGAAAGGAACAAGAACAAGACATATGTCTGAAGATTACATGCCTGATAGAACCGTATATTTTACTGAAGTGGCACTTTAAAGGAAAACTTTAGGTTGTACTTCTAAAAGAACTGCTCGAAACTAAATTTTTTTTTGGGCAAAATGTTATAAATAAATCTGATAGGCTTTTATATGTGTGTATTTGTTTGAAATTATATGAAATTTAATGAAAAATCGTTGAAATTATTTTCGAGAAGATTTCGAATAATTAAAAAAAAAATAAAATCGCACCTCCAGTATGGGGGAGAAGGGGGGTTGAAGTTGTTCGCTTGCGAGATTAGTTAATCATATACACCCCAAAACGAACATATCAGTTGTCTGTGCAGCCTATTTTATACTGAATAGCTGGATAGCCGAAGTTATAGTATCTCAACGTTTCATCAAGTTTTTAGCTTTTTGCAATTTCTTGTAATTGCAGATATTTTCTTATCACACAATACATTCGGTAAAATCATTTTTTGTTTTTTTACTTTCTCTTACTCCTAATAAAAGGAAGTATTGAGATCATGACAGATTTTAAAAATTGAAGTTCCAAGTTTTTTGGGGTTTCTTAAAATACGAAAAAAATGATTTTACCGAATGGTCTGTAAGTATATGTGTCTGTATGGTATATTATTAACAAAATATCTCAAAAAAAAAAAAAAACAAAAAAAAAAACCAGGTAGCTCAAACTAGTAGGGTGTTTAAGTACTACCGCTGCATAAGACATGAATATTTCGAGCAAAATCCCTCAACCAAAAAAATGCGCCTTTACTGAATATTTTTTTTTTTTTTATCAGATTTTTACTTTTTCTTACTCCTAGTAAGAGGAAGTATTGTAATCGTGTCAAATATTATATATCGCGTTTTTACCGGAAATATCCGTTTTGAGGACCCTTTTTAGCAAATGGTCTGCGTGTGTAGGCATGTAAATAGCATAGCTCAAAAACGAAAAACCGTAGAAAGTTGAAACTTGATATTTTTTTTTGGAATCATCATGGGATCCAGCACTAAGTTATCTGTCAAAATCCCTCAACCGGAAGTATACCACTTTATTAGGCAAATTTTTTTTTTACTTTTTTGCGATTTTTCTCAAAAATGGCTCCTACAATTTTCTTGAAACATGGTATATCAACTACACATATAAAGAGCTACAACTTTTATTTGAAACCTTTCTCCAAAATGGAAAAATTTATTTATGGGACTTTTAGGGGAAGGGTGGGGGTCAGTTTTTTATTTAAAATGCTATTTCAGTTTATTAAGACAATTCTCTCATTTAAATCATGTTAATTAGAATTAAATATGTTGTTGAAATTCCTAGTTTGAACAAAATTGGATGACCGGAAGTGCGTTTACTTTACCACTTTACTAAATGATTTTTTTTTTTCTTCACTTTTTCGCAATTTTCTCAAAAAATGGCTCCGATGATTTTTTTTTTTGGAACTTCCTACATAAGCTACACGTACAAAGATCTACAACTTTTATTTAAAACATTTCTCTGGGAAAATTCATTTAAGGGCATTTTTAGGGGGGTATGGTTATTTTTCCCTAAAATGCTATCATAGTTGATAATATATAATTCTATCATTTAAACAAAATTAATTAGAAATAAATAGACGAAGAATTTCAAGAAAATTAGTAAATCGGAAGTGCGCTTTTTGCTGAACAGTTTTTTTTTTTCAGTTTTCGACAAATTTCATTAAATTTGGTATACTAACTATAAAGTTTGTGAATTATAATTTTGAGAACTGGAGTAAGAGAAAGTTGTGTGAGTGTTCCTTCCGGTGAAAATACAATTTCGATTGACATGTTTGTGAAACAGTAAACTATTGAAGTTCCAAAATTTTGAGCATTCTAGAATATATTTTTTTAGAGCGAAATCTAAAATTTCATCAACAAGCATTTAATTCAAAATACAATGAAACTTAGGGGGACAATCTATAAAGACAATTTATATACTAAACAAAAAAAGAGAAAGTTGGGAAGTTTGAAGTTTGTTGAATTCAGTTTACAGTAATAGAATCAAGGAAGAAATGGTACTGGGGGGAGTATGATTACTCAAGTTCAATGATGTGAACTTTAAACAGAACAGAACAGAAAAAAGAAAACTCGTCCTGGAAATGAAAGAAAAGCTTTAAATAATAGATAAAGTTGATCGTTTCCGTTTCCTTTCTTCTGTTATTTTTTTTTTTTTTTTTTTACTTTTTCAATTTTATTTTCAAAAAAACATTGTGTGTTTCTTTCCCCCCTCCCCCCACCACAGGTTCCTTTATTTAACCATTTATTTCCTTCTTTGTTTGAAAGAAATTTTCTTAGTGGTCGATTTGAATAGACTGTGTAATCATTTTGAAGATGTAACTTTGTTACATTGAACCCAAATACAAGTTTAGTAGGAGAAGAAGAAGAAACTGGTGGACAATTTACAAATTGAGTGCAAATAGCTAAAGATCAGGCTGAGCTTACTAGAGGGGGAAGCGGGAAAGAGTGACACTGGCGTGCCAGTGGGAACAGTTGAAACGGAAATTGAAACGTTTAACGAGAAGGCATTTGGATAACGTTTTCTTCTTTTTTTTCCCCTTGTTTTTCCACCCCTGTTTCTTTTAATGTTACTTGTACCCATGGGTACATGGTATCTATTCTACCGGCTTAGGGAGTTGTCTGAGTAGTTACATTAAATAAACCCTTTTAGAATTCACTTTCAAACTGTTCATTTACTATTCTTGTATTGATTTTAATCAAGTTCAATTTTGTAAATTTAACTCTTTTTCTCTTTTAATTACAACTTTTAATTTAATCTTTTTCTCCTTTTCTCTTTATGAAACGTCGTTAAAATAAAAAAAAAAGAATCACAAGACTTTCTGCAATTGCAATTTACTTAAATCTGAATTTTAAACTTTCGTATAAATGCTGGAATGTTTTACTAAATGTTTACTTCGTTTAATCCACCAAAATCGAAAAACAGTGCTATCTAGTGCACTGTGAGGGAAACCTGAAGCCATACCACACATTGGGGAACCATTTTTGGATCCCCAACCATGTGGGCGTGCCGGGAAAAGTCGGAGCCATCCTAATCCCCAATCTCCCATATAAAGATCTCTCTAACCTCCTCCTTAAGCAGCATAGACGCAGTGTTTGGATGTTGGCTAATGCAGCCTTGTGTTCGACTAATCGAAAATGGTCCCTTTGCCGATGATCGATCTCTTCTCGTTCAAAGAGGTGTGGCCGCTTTCCGCTTACTGAAAGGTCACGATTATTTCCAAGCCCACCTACATAGGATAGCCTCAATGGACCAGTGCCAGCTATCTCACGAAAGTCGTCAGATCTCAAGCCAAATCTGTTGATTTGCCCAGCCGGCTTTTCAGGCTGAAGATATAATAATTCGTGTCTATTGGGAAAAATAGTTTACAACGATTTTATTTAATGTTGAGTACGCTTACTGCACAGATAGAAATGTATCACTTTTATTTGATATTGTAATAAGATCCAAAGCAGAGAAAGAGAGAGACAAAATGTTAGGACCACTCTCTCGGACTAGAGTGGGAGAAACTGCATAAATACAGCGACAGGAGATAGATATACAACAGAGTTCACTCGCCAGTCACAACGTGTCATTTACCAAAGTGACATTACTTACTTTGATTTTCAGAGTTGTCAAAAATAGGCGTTGGATAACAAAAAAAAAAAAAACCACTTCAAAACAAAATTTGCAAATAAAAAAACCATACGATTCAAAAATTTCTATAATGGGATATCTTTGCTACGTTGGAACCATTTCTTTTTTAAAAAAAGTCTGGTGAGAAACTTTGCACGAATCTGTCACTGCAGCTAATACAATATTATAAAACTTGACAAATTTTTTATTTAGCCCTAACATAAATACAGCGTTTGGTGGGGGATACATATAGCTCTACCAAGGCAGAGGTAATATTTGAAATAATTTAACTTAAGTCCAGAAGAGAGCGTTACTAACGTACAAAACATTTGAAATTTATCGTCACAGATTCCTCGGAACCCTCTGAAAAGCTCAGCATTTCCGGAAAGAAGCTGCCCACTGGCAACACTCCCGCTTGAGTTGGTTATCAATCCATGAGATGGTCGCGGGGCCAGCAACGCCTCAGCCGCCGTGGGGGTTTGTCCGGAATAGCTTTGGAGGCGAGATTTTGGATTAGAGGATTAGAGCATAGAGAAAGAGAGTTATGGAATTTTCGGTATTTACTTTTAGCTGTTTCAGTCACGTAGGGTATGTTGAGATCTTTATGAAGAGAAGAGTTTGAAACGTAGAATGGAGCATCTGTAATTTGACGGAGAATTTTTGATTGAAAGGCCTGGATTTTTTGTGAGTTTGAGCGTTTGGTTGAACCCCACAGTTCAAGTCCATAAGTCCACATTAGTTTAAGTATGGTGTTGTATAATAGTCGTTTATGTTCTATTGGAAGTTTCGACCGTCTGCCAATTAGTCTTAGTAACAGTTTATTCCGTTTGTTGAGTTCCAGTCTTTTTAGTTTAGTATGTGGGTTCCATGTTAGTCGTTTGTCGATATACATCCCAAGGTAGCGAACTAAATTTGCAGGAGAAAGAGGTACAGAGTTAAAGCTGACTGGTGGAGAAGTACGGCGTCGCAGAGTAAAAGTGATGTGTTGACACTTCTGAGGGTTAAATTTTAATCGCCATTTTTTGGCCCAAGGTTCAAGTATGTCTAAGTGTGTCTGTAAGTGAGTGGAAGCTGTTACAAGGTCGGAACTGGAAGCAAGAATGGAGGTGTCGTCAGCGCAAGTGCATAGTATTGTGTTAGTGTGAGTCGGTATGTCTGCTGTATATACAGTATAGAGAAGAGGACCAAGTATACTACCTTGAGGGACGCCGGCTAAAGCAGGAGAGTAATCAGAAGTGGCAGAGCCACAACTAACCCCCAGAAATCTAAAAAAAAAAATAAACTTTTTCAGTAAAGTTACATTTCGGTAACCAATTTTCAAAGAAAAGCGTAACGTTACTGCCCCCTTCCCCCCAGGTAGCCCACAAAAACCAATATTTCCGGAAACCTGCTTTAAATAAAAGTGATGGCCACATATTTGTGTAGCATATGAAGTTTAAAGGAATTGTTGGAACCATTTTTGAGATAATGGCGAAGAAATTGAAAAAAAAAAAAAAACATTGACCAAAGTTGCACTTGCCCGCAAGTTGTTGCATGCAGTTACTTGGAGAGTAGTGATCCCACGGCAGCTCAGTACTCCATGCACTTCGTCAGAACAGTACATATCTACCCTTTACAGGCAAGGACAAACATACCACACAAACTAGGGTCTCCGTTAGGTTGTCCTCTAAAATATTAATTTCAGTTTAGTATGCAATTCTATCATCTAAATAATATTATTTAAAATTAAAAATATGCTGTTGAAATTCCGAGTTTGAAAAAAAAATTCTATTATCGAACGTACGTTTTTTACTGAAATGTATTTTTCAGTTTTCTGGTATTTTCTCGAAAACGGCTATAATGATTTTCTTTAAATTAGGTATGTGAACTACACATACAAAATGCTACAACTTTTTATTTGGTAAGGCTATTTATGGGGGCTTTTGGGGGAGGGGCGGGGTAATTTTTTTTTTTTTTAAGTGCTATCATACTTGATTTTACAATTCTACCATCTAAACAAAATCAATTAATAAATAGTTAGCCAAAATTCTGAGTTTCAAGACAATTAGTAAACCAGAAGCGGGCTTTTACTGAACAGTTTTTTTTTTAGTTTTCGACAAACTCCGACGAATTTCATTAAATTTGGTACACTAACTATAAAATCACGTTGGTCTAGTGGCTAAGAGCATCGCCTTTAGCGCGAGTATTCAAATCAAAGATGGTGTGTCTAGCATCATAAGAAAAATTGGGTAGCTAGCATATAGTTAATAGTGAACCTAGGTTGCTAAACGGCGAATGGTTAAACGCTGCATGCTTACCACATGGCTTACACTAAAAAATCGCCATCTGATCAGCCTTTATTGCGACAAATATTAAATTCCTTTAAAGATATTTTATTGCAGTTTGTTTTGTTTTTAAAATAATTTTCCATGTACGAGAATATATATCAAAATTTACAGGATCAAAAGACTTCTGCAGCATTAAAATATTTATTCATGAAATTCTGAAAAGTTTTTGTAAAATTGTTGATACGTGTAGACGTAAAAGTATACGTGTACTTTTACAGATATAGAAGAGACTAGCAAGTGTTATTTTTCCCTTTCTTTTCTGTAGATTTTCTTTTAGTAATTTTGTATCGCGTTAATTTTTTTTTTCTCTACCCTTTTGATATAATTCAAATCCACACACTTCCATTAAGTGAGGCCACTTATCTCGTCAATCTCTCACTGTGTGTCTGTCTATTGATAAGGGTTCGACATTGAAATGAGAGGGGGTGTTACTAGAACTAGGAAGAACTGTGGTGAGAAGTGTATAGAAATCCTTCTTTTATGTTCCAATGCCTGGATGATGTGAAAAAAAAGGAGCGGGAAGAAGAGAGAAATAGAGCTGGTTCGTTTTACCATACAGATAAATTGCTCGCAGGTTAGATTAGTTCTGGATGGTTGAATTTTGTGCATCTTCTTCTTCTCCAACAGCTCATGCCCTCACCTCGACATCTTCTTCCTTGAGTCCAGCTTTTACCTATCCCACAGCTGACCAATCCTACATCAAATAAAGCAACTACAAACCCTTTCAATATAAAGGTTCAACATAAAGTATCCCATTACATTTCTCTAGCCAACACATCTACTCTACTACCACTAAAAATCTCGATTTTCTTTTTATTTTAACTAGTTTTCTTCTTGGACTTTGTTAATTATTAGTTTTTTTACACTCAAGACTTTTTCTATTTGTGAATTTTATAATGAATAAATTTTAATAATCTTTGTTAAAATTTAATTAATATAATTAAGACTATTTAATTTAAATAATCTATTTCTCTCGTACCATTATTTTTTAATCTATTTCATTTTTACTGCTGATAAGAGGAAGCATTGTGACTGTGTTTCGGGTTTTCACCGGAAATACATGTTTTGAAGTCCCTTGAGTATGCAAAAACAACATTTTTTAACGAATGGTCTGCGTGAACCCAAAAATATCTCCAATACGAAAACTCTCATAGGTAACTCAAATTTGGTATTCTATTTTGGTACCACTAACGTCTGACATGAACGTTTCGGGAAGAATTCATCAACCAGAAATGCAGCGTTACTGAAGGTTTTTTTTTTAATATCAGTTTTACGCAATTTTTTTTTTTAAATTTTGTATACTATCTTGGCACATAAATAAATCTATTACTTTTATTTGAAACATTTCCCCTGGGAAAAGTGATTTTTTGGGGGGTATTTGGGGAACAGTAACGTTATGCTTTTCTCTAAAGTATACCACAGTGTAATATATGGTTCCAAATAAAAGTTTTTAACTCTTTATATGTGAAATTCACTTACTTAGTTGAAAAAAAATTCGGAGCTGTGTGATATGATGGCAAGAAGAAAGAAGATATAATTTGTAAATAATAAATAAATCTAAAAATTATAACTAGTGGTTCCAGCCAGCCGCTATCTGCAGCTCAAGAACCGCGGCAAAATCCTTTCAAACAGGGGTCGATATGCAGTCAAAAGAACCGCCGGCAAAACCCTTTCAAACAGGGATCAATACACAGTCAAAAGAACCGCCGGCGGCAAAACCCTTTCATACAAGGGTCAATGAACACCTGGCCTGTATTTCCTTCATACAAGGGTCAATGTACACTCAAGAGGCCATCTGGCTACCATCTGTCGCCACCCCGGACCGACCTCCCCTAAGATCACAATATACTACGCGAGATGTCTTAGTGTGGCACGTACTTACACATCAGCCGAAGTGTCAGTGATGCAAATATAAACGTCGCCCCACTGGAGGAGGAGATCAGTATTATACGAGTTACCAATCAGTTATCATCAGTGATACATCAGTTCATGTCAGTTCGAGTTATCAAGGACACATCGCGAGCGCGTACCTATTCAAGGTTTTAATCACTATTTCTTTAATATTTATTAATCATTTCATAATTCTTATATTCAGTTACAACTGTGCATCTTAGTTTATCTATTTCAAAATATTTTAAATTATTTGTTAAAATATAGTTTATTTTCATAAATCAGTAGTACGTATTTCGAATTGTTAGTCGATCGTCTTCTTGTTACTCTCTAAAACTCTCTACTAACAACACTTACTCCTCACTTCAACTCCCGTTACCAAGACATCTGATTCCAATACAGCTGCTTTAGAGAAAACAGTAAAAAACTGAAGAATACTTTTCAGTAAAAACCTACTTTCCGTTAATCTGTTTTTCTTCAAGTTCGGAATTTCAAGAAAATATTTAATTCTAATTAATATAATTTAAATGATAGAAGTGTGTAATAAATTATAATAGCATTTTAAAGGAAAACCTAACTCCATCATCCTCCCAAAAATGTCCTTTAAATAAATTTTCTCAGAGAAATGTTTAAAATAAACGTTTGTGTATAAATCCTTTGTAGGTATGTGTAGCTGATATATTTTTCTTTTTCTTTTATTTGGAAATCACAATCTACATAAATAAATATAATGAGTGAATATGATGATGTGTGATGATGAATGACGTGATTGGCTGGAGGAGAGAGAAGCTACCCAGCGGTAACACTCTCACAGGAATTACTTCCTATTGCTGGAAGTGATGATCACGGGGCCAACAGCGGCTCAGTCGACGGGGTGGATTATCTGGTATAATTGTGGAGGTGAGATTTTGAACAAGAGGATTAGAGTTGAGAGTAAGACAGTCATAGAATTTTTCATATTTAGTTTTTCACGGCTTCAGATACATATGGGATTTTGAGATCGTTGTGGAGGATAGAATTAGAGACATAGAATGGAGCATCTGTTATCTGATGGAGAATTTTTGGCTGAAAAGGCTGAATTTTCTGTAAATTTGAGCGTTTGGTTGAACCCCACAGTTCAAGTCCGTAAGTCCACATCGGTTTGAGTATACAGTTGTATATTAGTCGTTTGTGCTCAAGAGGTAGTTTCGATCGTCTTCCTGTTAGTCTGAGTAGTAACTCATTCCGTTTTTTAAGTTCCAGTCTTTTTAGTTTTGTATGTGGATACTGTAATGGGTTCAGATGTCTTGAAGAGGGATGTTGTGATGCGATGAGTAGTTGGGAGTTAGAGATTTTAGAGAGTTGTTATGCGGAATATGAATTACGAATTTACGAAAATAGATATATGTATATTTTAACAATAATTTAAACGTTTGAAAAGATAAACTACAATGAATTTAAAATGATTTAAATTGTAACTAGAATGCACCAACTATAATAATTGATAAATAATATATGTTTAAATACTTAGATAGGGACGCGCTCCGATGTATGAATTATGTCACTGGTAGAATCTTGATGTTACGCTGATGAAATACTGAAGAATAGTCCTCCCACTTCCTGTAGAGAGACCTTATATTGCCATCACCACACATTGACAAGTCTTGTAATTACGGGTCACACTCAAACATCTCTTGCCGTGTGTTGACCCCAGTTCCTGAACAGGTGTTGGCGGTTATCAAAGGATTGTAGCCAGGTGGTCGGTCTTTAGAGTATTTAGTTTATTGCCGTTTGTTGACCCTAGTTCTTGAACAGGTGTTGGTGGTTATCAAAGGATTGTAGCCAGGTGGTCGGTCTTTAGAGTATTTAGTTTATTGCCGTGTGTTGACCCTAGGTTTTGAATAGGTCGGCAATAGGTGATGTCAGTTATCAATGGACTGTAGCCGGGTGTTTGGTCTTTGTCGGTTGTCCTTGGCGGTCGCTTTGGCCGTGCACTGACCGCAGCTATTGTCTGGCTGGCACCACTAGTTATAATTTTTATAATTAAAAATTATATATTTTCCTTCCTTTTATCACTCCTTCTTGTTATCAAATACATCCTTCCCCCTGGTGAGGAATTTTTTTCAAGACAAGACAGGAGTGATAACAGAAATATATATAATTAAAAAAATTATAAAAGAAGGGTGGTAACAAGAAATATATAATTTTTAATTATATATTTCTGTTATCACTCCTTCTTGTTATCACATTACAACACCATGTTATCCTTTTGTCGATGTACATCCCATGGTAGCGAACTAAGTTTGCAGGAGAGAGTAGTATTGAGTTGAAGGTTACTGAAGGACAGGAGGCACGACGCAGAGTACAGGTGATTTGTTGACATTTTTGTGGGTTGAGTTTAATCCGCCATTTTTTGGCCCAAGATTCTATTTTATTTAAATGAGTCTGTAAGAGAGTGGAGGCATTAATGGGATCAGAGCTGTATGCAAGGATGGCGGTGCCATCAGTGTAAGTGCAAAGAAGAGTGTATGTATAGGTTGGTAGATCTGAAGTGAATAGAGTATACAGAAGCGGACCAAGTATACTACCCTGAGGAACTCCCGGCGCCGGCCAACGAGTACTCAGAGGGAGCAGATCCGCAACTAATAGCTGATATACTTAGTTGAAAGAAAATCGTTTGGAGCCATTTTTTAAGAAAATTGCAAAATAGTGAAAAAAAGAAAAAAGAAATCATTCAGAAAAATTTGATGCTTTCGGTTGTGGAATTTTGATACATAACTTACTGTCGTATCCTATGGTGATATCTAAACGAAATATCAAGTTTGAACTGTCTACGAATACCCAATGCATGCGCGCAGACCATTTGCTAAAATCCCCCTTTTTTTTTTTTTTTAATTCAGAGGACTTCAAAACGTATATTTTCGGTGAAAACTCGGTATCATAATTTTGCACGATTACAATACTAGAAATAAGAGAAAGTAAAAAAAAAAGAAAAAAAGCCAACCGGAATTCTAATTACCAACACCAATATCACAAGGCTTAAATAAAATTGATGATATATTTCTTATATTCCATTTTTTTAATTCCTAAGTTTTTTTAAAAAAAATTTAATTTTTTTTTTTTATTGCATGAAGAACCGTTATAGAGTACGAGTTTATATGTGTGTACAATGAAAATTTCCACCACTTTATTTTCTTCATTTTCCAACGTAACTGGTTTTCGTTAGGGCAGAGAGAAAAACAGAAAAGGTAGGAGGTGAATTTTGCAGTACCAAGCTTATTGGTTCAAACAAGTCCATTCCAATTAGAGCAAACTCACGCAGTTTGTATTTTTATTTCTATGCTCTTTCACCTTCGCCAGATCCAGTAAAATAGCGTTATCCCTATTATTTGTGTATGCCAGTTTTATTTATTTATTTATTTTTTATTTTTATTTTGCTTTTTCTAGACAAACTTATCTTTACCATTTAAGCATAAATATTTATTATAATAAATTGTTAACTGTTATTAATTGTGATTAGAGTAATTATTCTTATCAATAGTCATATATCTATGAGGATGTTGAATTTACTGTGTTGCTACAAAAAGTAATTGCGTTTTTTACATTGTTGAAATTAACATATTGATATTGGAATTCATTCCTAATTAATTTCGATTACAATTATTATAATATATCATATTAATTCGTATTTTCTCCATTTTATTTTGTTAAAGAATTTTTTAATGTTGCTTATATTTATTTTAGTCCATGATATTAGATAAAGAGCAAATTCGAATGATTTTCTTATACGAGTTCAAAATTGGTCTTTAGCGGTGAAAAATTCGTAACAGAAACATCGCTAACGAATGTAAACTACAATAGTGATTCAATAAGTTTTGCAACGAGTGGGTATGGGCGGGAGGAGCACTGGGACTGCTCACCCAGTGTACCATTTCTTAAAAAAAAAGGAAAAAAAAAGGAAGAGTATAACCTCGATGATGAGTAGCGTAATGACCGGCCGGATTGGTTGGAAATTGAATATTATTCTGCCTAAATAATGAAGGGTCATTTGTCAAAGGCTGAATCTTAGACACTTAATGGACTAAATAAAGGATGCATTTATGGAGTCCTTCATACAAATAACGGTCAAAATGATGGATTTATTCCAAATGGGTTTAATGCCCCATTGTACAGGGTCCGGCAGAAACAATGAACAGGTTTTAATTTTCAGTTGTTGAAAATATCCCGCAGTTTTTCTTTGGGTATGTGTGGCAGCCTGTAAAGTTGCCTTGGAGATTTGGTCGCCTAGGATTTTATTTTGGTTGCCTAGGATTCAGTTAGCCATGGAGCGTTGGACTGTAAGGGGAGCGTATTTGTGCCGTAAAATGGTTTATTAGAATTCGTTCAATAACAGTAACTCAACGGGCATTCCGGAGGGAGTTAAATCGACGTGAAGCCCCTTCTCATCACACAATTCATCGTTGGGTGAAACAATACAATGGTATGAACAAGGCGATGTGAAAAACAAAATCACCTCCAGGTCGACCCCGTTCGATACGAACACCGGAAAACGTTGGTAGAAAGCGAGAATCTGTGATGCAGAGTCCACCGAAGGTCAGCGAAAAAAGAAATGCCCGTTGAGTTTTTGTTATTGAACGAGTTCTAATAAACCATTCTACGGCACAAATACGCTCCCTTACCCTCCAACGCTTCATGGCTAACTGACTCCTAGGAAACAAAACAAATGAGTGATTTGCCAAGGTCAACTTTACAGGCTGCCACACATACCCAACGAAAAAGTGCGGGATATTTTTAACAACTGAAAATTAAAACCTGTTCATTGTTTCTGCCGGACCCAGATTCTGTACATCCAGTTTCACCTCATATCAACCCAGTTTTAGTTAATAAATGATAGGATTTGATGCAAAAAGTAAGTTCTACGATCACTAGTTCGGTACCACTAGTGTTCCAATCAAAAACATTAGGGGGAATAGTCCTAGAGCAAAGTGCACACACATTCACAAAGAAGGTAAAACAGTGTAACTCATCCTCTTGACTGCCTTGGCCATTAGCGCCAACTCATCCTTCTTGCCACCCTTTCTACCAACCAAATGACCCTTGGATCACCAAATGACCCAAAAATTTTGTTTTGTTTTTGATTCAGAGTCTTCAAAGCAAGCATTTCCAAGAGTTTAACCATTTCCGATAACCCGACAAGTTCGTATTGATATGATCAGTTTCCAAACAGTAGGCCAAAAAGTTTTGTTTATTGAGGAACAGTTCAGCCATTTTTGTTAAATTGAATAGTATATGAAAAGTAGATTTTTGTGTGGAATAATCAAAAAATATTTCCTCTATGCACTGTACGCA
>JAAEAF010013219.1:0-19650 GCA_011037195.1 Triatoma infestans
TTTTAATATTGCTGTATCACCGTACAGTTGAAAGCTTAAAAAAAAAAAAAAAAAAAAAATTGTTAAAAGCTACTTAAAATTAAATGCTATCCTAGCGAAATTCCCTTTGTAATTTATTATTGCGTCACATTATTTTTATTTTGAAACGAAAATATGTAATATGAATAACTTATATTTTTAAAGGGTTTGATATTCTTTTAGTAAATATCAAATTTTCTACCAACATAGTATTATTATTATTATTATTATTTTTTATTTTATTTTCTTTTCTTTTTTTTAAGTGCCTCGCGGCCCTTAGGCAAGGGAGGCACCTGGATCACTATACGTGAACATTTTTCTTCTCTTCGTCAGTTTTTAATTTTTTGTATTTTTATGTATTTCTATATCAGTAAATAGGCCGACTTGGCCATCGTTATGAGGGGTCTCGGGGCCCTGGCTCGTCCTTTCCCAGCAGCAAAATCTCCCTGACGATCCTACAGGGATGGAGGATTACAGCTTGCTGCATTCCGCCCTGGATGGCGCGGGATTAACCCAGCTGCAGAGATGACAATCGGCACAATGTCGACAGATTCAACGTCTCTCCAAAGAGAAGCAACCTCAGCTGCCAGCGGCCTGTGCTTAATCAATTTCTCATTGAAGGCCCGCACAACATTAGCCGAGTCCGGGACTGTGACATCTATTATATAAACCTTACCCTCACTCTTATTGTGCCGCACAATATCAGGTCGGGTGCCCTCTACTGTGTGATCCGTGAGCACCACGCGATCCCAATAGAGTGTGTGCCCGGTCCACCGGTTCGTGATCATACTGGTAGTAGGATGGGACGACTGGGCGAATACCTAACTTCAATGCCAACTCCCGATGCAGTATCTTGGCCATACTATTGTGCGTCTTAAAGTACTCCGTCTTTGCCAACATTGGACAGGCAGAAAGAAGGTGGTGGATCGTCTCTGTGGCAGAGTGGCATAATCTGCACTTGACATCCTGGACACTGACATCTCTTATAATATAGCGCATACCTGGTAGCCACCACCTGATCCTGAATGGCAAGTAGGGTCCCCTTAGTTTCTGGGTAAAGTTGTCCATGGGTCAGCCACATCACTGACGCCTCTTTGTCTATGCGTCACCACCTAGCGCTGCGGGGTATTTCCCATGTAAAAGGCCTTGCCACGCCATGCTGCGGCCATATCAGTGGTGGAGTCCCGAACCTCCGGCATCCCCGAAGCCGCCCTGTGTAAATCTAAAGGGGTATATCCCTTATCAGCCGCCATTACTGCCCCGATCAGACTCGAGTCCCGGTGGAAATAGAAATAAGCTCTCATTCGAGCAACCTGTGTATCATGAAGGCTCGCGATACCGACTATACCACGTCCACCTTCCGATCGCGGCAACTCGATTCTTTCGATGGCAGACCTGGGGTGGTGTTTATTTTGCTTGGTAAGCGCTGTTCTAATTGAGCGCTGCAGCGCCCCCAATTCTGTGGCGGACCACTGTATCACCCCAAACGTACACGGCAAGACCGGAACGCAGTTCGAGTTGATAGCCCGAGTCAAATTGCCACTTCGGAGACCTATCTTAACTGTCAAGTGAAGACGCTTTTTGAACTTGTCAATCACAAGCTGCTTAACCACTTTGTGTTCTATGCCTCTCGCTTGCTGTATCCCCAGGTATTTGTACATTTCTGTTTCCGCTATGGCTTCAAATTCCCTATGGTCATCGATCTGATTAGGAGTGGGTGTTATTTTGGCACGTAGGATCGTTTGAGTGCGACATTTATCAAGTCCGAACGTCATAGAGATGTCTGCGGAGAACATTCTGACCAGATCAAGGAGGAGTTTGAGTCGGTCTTTGCGACCGGCGTATACCTTCAGATCATCCATGTACAACAAGTGTGATAACTTATGTTCGGACGCAGCGGTGCCACTCAAAGAATAGCCGTAGCTGAGGAATCAAGCAATCGAGACAGCGGGTTAACCGCGAGGACAAACCAGAGTGGGCTCAATGCGTCGCCCTGAAAGATACCCCTCCTGACCGGTATGGACCTGGACCGCACAGTGATCGCTTTTTGCGGGATAATCAAGCATGTGCGCCAGCTCCCCATGGCTGCACTGAGGAAGCTTACTATACTGGTGGGCACCCCATATATTTTCAGGATATCTATCAGCCAGGTGTGTGGCACCGAGTCATATGCTTTCTGATAGTCAATATATGCCATGCACAGATTACGTTTCATTCTCTTAGCCTGTTACATAACTACAGAGTCAACCGTCAGAAGTTCTTTACACCCGTAAGTGCCTCTCGCACAACCTTTTTGCGCTTCCGATATGATGTTCTGGCCATCAACAGATCATAGAGTCTGTCAGCTAGGCACGTGGTGAGTACCTAGACACGTGATAAATGGTGCACAGACACGTGATAGGTCTATAATGGCCTGGGTCCCGGGTGCTGCCCCCCTTATGTTTCAGGAAGGTCAGTCCACTAGTCATAAACAGCGGCATGGATTCCGGCCTGCGAACAATATGACTCAACCAACTGGCTAAACTATTGTGCGTGGTTGTGAATTTCTTCTAACAGAAATAGTGGGTACCGTCGGCACCAGGGGCCGTCCAATTCGGGCATCGGCTGAGCGCATTCCTAATTTCGCCTACCTCAAAATTCTCAAATACCACAGCTGGACGAGAATTACGGTCCTCTGCCAGATGCCGCAGCCACGGGGCCTGTCGGTTATAATCCGCATCCTCCGACCATAATTCGCCCCAATACTGACTAAATTCATATGTGGAGGGAATGGAATCACCGCCTGGATTACTCCCCCCTTGCAGCCCCCTGTAGAACGCCGCCTCATTTCGTTCAAATCTGAGATTATCATTCCTCCGACGAGCTGATTTATTATAGCGTCGTAATCTACTAACTGCGACTGCCAACTTTTGCTTAATCGTATCGATAAACTCTACCAGACGTCTATTCCGGGTAGCAGGCTTACCCGGCTGAAACCTTTCACGTTGAATTATTGCATTAACTTTGGCTATTGTGCGTCTGCCCGCATCACCTTGCTGATACCTAATGAGACGGCCGAGGTCTTGGCGTTACGCACCGATCTTGCGATCGAGCCTTCTTTTCCAGGCCGGCTCCCGTGCTCTACTGGCGATAGTATCTGTTGTCAATGGGTTACGGCCAGTAACAATCGTGACAACCGCTGCTGACGCCGCATACATTATATTATGCATCTCAGTCAGATCAAGGGCCGTGGCAAGCAAGCTGTTGACTAGTGCCACACTTTTTATTAAAAAAGGGGACCATTTCACACGGGGCAATTGCGGGCGCCTATCGGGTTCCATGCCAGCTGACATTTCATATGCTACTGCGAATTCGTCCCTGAGCTTCTGCAGCAGTTCGCTGGATCTTCTGTCATCACTCCTTGGCTCAGGCCCGGGGGCATCAGCCTCCTCCAAGGCTAGGGTTTCCGAGTTCTTTTCATTAGTCCCATCCGGTGGTTCCACATTATCCCGACTGACGATATTTCCGTCAAGGTGACATCTGGCCTCCTCACGAAGTTCGTCCAGGATATTCGTGGGTAGAAGATTGTTAGTAACAATCACGCGTCGCTGGTCGGCCACTCTTTGTTCCGTTACTTCAAGATGCGGGAATTATTATTATTATTATTATTATTATCATTATTATTATTGTTATTGTTATTATTATTATTATTATTTCTTTTTTTTAACATCAGTAATATATATACTGGATGATTTAATAATTTACGGGGGAATCCATTATTATACATTGGTCGTTCAAGAATTTCCGGACAATATGGCACGTGTTTAACACAACTGCTTTCTGGAGGACCATATAAATATTTCGGTCCAATTCCAGAGTGGCTATGCTTTCGTGCAATTCATGGGGCACTATCCCAGTTGCCGAGAGGATTATGGGTACTACTCGGACAGCCTTCACTCCTCACAGTCTCTTTATTTCGGACCCAAGCTCCGCATAATTCCGCTTTTTTTCCGCCATTACTTGTACGGAGGTTGTTGGTATTCGGAACTGCAATGTCCACAAACGTTTCTGCCCTCCTCTCCTTGTCATAAAGCAGAATATCGGGTCGGTTGTGATGGACTATCCTGTCAGTGAGCACTGTCCGATCTTAGTACAGTCTCCAACTGTTGGACTCCATGTACAGTTTGAGGGTCATACTTGTGGTATGGCACACTTTCCTCAATCAAACCAGTCTTGAGAGCAAGTTTCCCATGAATTAGTGCCGGTGGAGGTAGTCAGACTGCACCAACATTTCGCATGAACTTATTAGAAGCTGGATGGTTTGCGACTTCTGGTGACACAGTTACATCTATCATCCAGCATTCCAGGCACGTTAATTATGTATTTGTCATAATTCCCGGTGCAGATCACTTGGTCCTGGATAGCTGTCATTAGACCTTCGTCTCCGCAAACAGACCACCACAGCTTAGCCAGGCGTTCGACGCACGTTTGTCGACAAATGATAGACTCAAATCGTGTGGGTGTCGGCCATTCAGTGACATGCTCTTCCAGGTTTCTATTTTGTTGGAGTCTTCAGAGTTACATTCCGTAACCACTTGCTCTGGCTCACTTAAGTTTACTGGCGTCAGGCTAGTATCAGCCTCACATACGCTTTTGTGTAACGGAGAATCTTCAGCGCGCTTATGGAAGTACTGTCGCTTATGGGAGTACTGTTATTATTGTTATTATTGATATATGGTGTACTGTATACATATAGAAAGGTTGTTTTCTTTCATTTCCTATAAATTATTTTAAATTTATTCTGGTTTTATAATCAGAAATTTTTATAAATTTGTATTGACTAAACACCACGGAAATGGCGGGGAAAAAAATCTTCTGTTGAACCGAGTTTTGAAACCGAGAATTTTTACATTCCGCTAAATACGGAATATTTTAAATGAGTCTTATATAACATTATTTACTTTAGCAAATTGCCCAGTATGTTAAAACTTATTGTTTATATTTTATATATTCTGTTTTTATATTTTATATATATAAATATAAAAATTATTTATTTTATATTCTTTTAACGTCAGTTAAAATATTAAAAAAAAAAGAACATCTGACATCTTTTGCCGGTTGGGTAAACGACAGAGATATTAGACATGAGGGAAAAAACTGTGTTTTGGTACTCTTAGAACTATATGAAAGGAAAATATCGAGAACGTCCTTAGTTTTATTATTTATAACGATAATTATGAAAGGACCTATAGGCATCTATAGAAACCAGCTGGTGTAACATGAAGTTTCTAGTATAATAAAGTATTGAATTCACAGTTTGTTATTGAAAGAGTTGGTAAGGGCTGTGCACTAATCAATGAAGTTTGTTTTAGTATGTGTTTTCATATTTCTATAAAATTATTTGTATCCATTGAGTTTCTAACTAGTCACTTAAGAATATTTTCTAAACTAAAGCTAGAGCTGAAAAGTGTTATTATCATCAAGTTGCTTCCACTTCCCCAGTTGGTTCTCCACCCTCTGACATTCTTCATTACTTTCTGTTGCTGCCTCCACTTCCCACAGTCTCTTTATTTCGGACCCAAGCTCTGCATCCTACCGTTTTTGTTCCGCCATTTGAGGTTGCCATTCGGAACTGCAATGTCCACCAACGTTACTGCCCTCCTCTCCTTGTCATAAAGCAGAATATCGTGTCGGCTGTGATGGACTGTGCTGTCAGTGAGCACTGTCCGGTCGTAGTGCAGTCTCCAGCTGTTGGACAGTTTGAGGTTCATACTTGTACAGATTGAGGTTCATACTTGTAGTATGGCACATTTTCCTCAATCAAACCAGTCTTGAGGCCCAGTTTCCCATGTATTATCTGGGCCAATTGATTGTGCCGGTAGATGTAGTCTAGACTGCGCCTGACATTTCACATGAACTTATTATATGCTGGATGGTTTCAGATTTCTGGTGACAGTCACCATCTTATGATAATAATAATACATCTTCTAATAATAATGTATTATTATTATTATTATTATTAGGGAAGGGATTAGATCAGTGATAGCGCGCTGGACTAGCAACGCGGAGATCCCGGGTTCGAATCCAGCTGTGCTGTCTTTAGATTTTCTCTTCCTAAGAGCCTCTACAGCTCACTGTCCGGTGATGGATAGTGTTGTCTGTAACGAGAGAACACTGTCGCGGAGGCCGCCGTGCACTGAGAACTCCGGGCGCAAATGACCACCGATGTTGAGACGCCTTAAATTAAAAAAAAAAAAAAATTATTATTATTATTATTATTATTATTTACTTTTCCACGTCAATGTGGAAACACTAAGCAGTGGGGCATCAACGCACAAAGCCTCTTCACAGACATGCATTCACTAATATACTCTTCCTAACCACAGACAGAATATACTCGCCACACCGTTATCTCCGATCCTACAGAGCACACCCATCCAGCTCTTCGAATAGGGCACACCTGCTATGGCCAAACCACAGCTTACTCCCGCTGTAACCCTCCCCCCACTTTATTTGCACACACAACTTACATCCCTAGAGCTAAACCATTCTCACACTAACAAATACGTACATACATTCATATAAATACATTCACGCTTAACTACATCGTCATTTATGTAATCTATGTAAATAAATATGTGTATGAATATTATATAAAACACATACCACACATATACATAGAGTAGGGCTCAAAAGTATTTTGTCAAGATGAAATTTTTCATTATCTTGTTTCCCTGTAACACTATTGAAAAGAAATTTGTATATCTAAACTACTCATAGAAATAGGATACTCATACTCATGAGAGGGGTACTCATAGAAATAGTATATCTGATACTATAGAAATAGCGAATAGTTTGGAGCGAATAGCTGCAGGAAGGGTACATTTAGTGTGGGTTAAAGGGCATTCCGGGATCCAAGGAAATGAATATGTCGATAACCTCTCACTCAAGCCGCACCTTTTTAAAATACATGTTGCAAATAGTCCCAAATGCGATTGCGGTGACGGGGAAGATGGCGATATCAACCTTTTACTCTTTAGCTGTAACAGGTACAATAAGAAAAGAGGAACGTTTTCAACCGAACAGTCTGAGTATGTACGATTTCCTTGTAGCGCAAAAGCATATTGGCACTAATGGAAAAGGAAACGCTTGTTTGCATATATAATTTCATCAAAAGGCATAAGAAAAGGGAATATCGAAAACGAATTAAACTGGCTTAAATTAAATTTAATAGTGATTTGATAAAAAAATCCGTCAATATTTGTAAATCTATTTGGCATATAATTAATTAAAAGCGAGACAAACGCATTGGATAAAAAATATCTGATAATTACGTTAGTTATACTGCGGATGAGTTTAATATGCATTGGAGTTGGAGTTGAGCGTTTGTAGTGAACACATGTGCTGTGTAGCTCTGCATTTGAATACTTGTGTTAATGGTTTTTTGAGCGATTTTAGTACCGTTTTTTTCCCCATATTATTAACTTAAGGTGTAGGGAGTGTAGTGCGAAGTTGAGTGAAGAAAATTTTAGTGTAACTGCGCGAAAATAACGAATTAAAATTTGAATTTAATTGCAAATTGAGAAAAAGTGGTTATTTGGATTCAAAGTTCGAGAGAAATAGTTAAGAGAATTGTGGTTTGTTGAAGAGAAGAGAAGGGACCGATGAGGTAGAATAGTGGGAGGACTTCTCAAGGTCAGCACAGTTATAGATATTATTCATTTAATAGGTGATTGATAAGTGGAGCACATCAAAGTATACTGTTGCAGAATTAGAATCTGAAATTTAATTTAAACTAGCTAATATATAAATTTGTGATGGATGAAAAAAGTATTCAATCTACGCTTTCTGAAATATTATGCAAATTAGGTGGTATGGAAAGCAAATTTGATGATTTTAAAAAATCAGTAGAAACTTCGAATGAGAAAATGGCACTAGAATTGAAAGCGGCAGTTCAGAACTTAAAAGGTGAACTAATCAAAGTTGACAAAAGAGTCTTATTGTTAGAAGAGGAATTTAAAAAATCTAGGGTTGATAGTAGTTTCTCTTTATCAGAAGAATGGAGGAAAAAGAATTTGCTTATCTATAACTTCCCTGAAGTTGAAAGTGAAAATTATTCTCAGTTAGAGAATTCCGTAATGCTATTATTTAAGGAAAAATTGCAACTGGATATTTCAGTAAAAGAGATAGATTGGGTCAGAAGAATTGGAAAGCAAGGAAAAAGTCGTCCTGTTGTCATAAGATTAATTTCATTTAGAACTAAAGTAGAAATACTGCGAAATACAAACAAATTACGAGGTACTGACATAAGTGTTACGGAAGATTTTCCTCTAGTAATTCGAAAGATTAGGAAGGAATTGCTGGTGTATAAGCGGAGGGCTGTCAATGCTGGTAAGAAAGCATATCTTAGATACGACAAGTTGTCTGTTGATGGGCGGCTATTTACCCTGAATGATTTGAAGGGACAGAATGAGGATGTTTTTTCTTCAGAGGAGTGTTCTGCGAATAGCGAGGGATCTAGCGTTGTTAGCAAAGATGATGTTAAAGCAAGGAGAAACAGAAGGAGAAAACATAAAAATCCGAAAAGATTTAACAGCACTTTACTAAATTGGCTAGGAAAAGAGGGTGAAGGTTCTCAAGTTGGAAGAAGTGCGGATGCTGAGGCAGTAGGTAAGCAGGAAAAAAGAAGCAAAAGGAAGAAGGTGCATTCCAGTCCCGAATAGCAGTTGGAGGGCCACTATCATACTTCTGCAGATTGGCAAAGAGTAAATACTTATTCTACTATAGATTCGCCTAAATGTTTTAATGACTGTTTTCAATTGTTTGCTTGGAATATTTCTGGTTTTCAAAATTTATTTAATCTGGATGCCACCCAGAAGGAATTGTTAAGTTCATTTGATGTGATTGGTTTTAGCGAAACGTGGCTTATTGATAATAGTAGTTTTTCTGTTCCAAATTTTTTGAATAATTATAATTTAGTTTATAGTTCTGCTATTAAAGAAAATATTAGGGGCAGAGCTAGTGGAGGGCTTGCTCTTTGCATTAAAAAAGACTACCAGTTTAAATTACTTTGTAATAAGAATTATTGTTTAATTGTTTCCATCAAGATGCAGTTGCACATCTATGTGATATGTCTGGTTTACTTGAACCCTACTTGTAATATCAGTAATTGTTTTGAGTATATATTGGATTTCTTATTTGAAATTGATATTACAGGAGATCAATCTGCCAGGGTTATTTTCATGGGTGATTTTAATTGTAGGATAGGCAATTTAAATAATTATGATGAGGAAACATTGGATGGTACTTTCTTATATAAAGTTAGAATTCTTTAGACAGTGTAGTTGATACAAAAGGGAAAAAATTAATCAATTTTATGGAAAGTTTAGGATTTATTGTTTGTAATGGCCGGAGTTGTTCTGATTCACCTGGTAATTATACCTTTGTGTCTGGGAGAGGCAAGTCGGTAATTGATTTCGTTTGGATTGATGGACAGAGTTTGAGTGATGTAATTGATTTTGAGGTAGTAAATATTATTGGGGTTTCTGATCATTCGGGCTGTTTACTTAAATTGAACAAAATTGGGAGTCAAATTATTAAGAGGTGTAACATGAGGAAAAATAATACTCCAATGAAACTGGTTGGAAAGATAATCTTACTGTTGGCTATTATAATTATTTATTGCGTTCTCCTTTGATCTATTTTAATAGTAATTGTGTGAATGATCTTCTTGAGAATTTGTACAAGGTTATAAATAGTGCAGCATCTGAAGTTGGTATGATAAATAAATTTAATAGTAATCAAAGGAAATTCAAAGAGAATAGTTGGTTTAATAGTAACTGTAGACAAGTTAAGAATCAGTTGAGACGTATCCATAGGAGAATGAAAAGGAGTAAGTATGCGGAGGGGGAAGTGAGTAGTTACATTGAGTGTCGTAAGAAGTACAGGGAGGTGGTGAAAATTAGTAAAATCAATTATCAGCTTTCGATACAAAATACTATTGCAGAAGTAAAAAAACCTAAGGAGTTTTGGTCATTAGTAAGAAGGCTAGCTCCATCCAAGATTGCTGTCGGTGATATCAGTGTGCATGATTTTGAGAAGTATTTAATGGATCTTTATCCTCCTAGAGCTTTAGGTGTTCCACTTAGAATTTTGGGTTCCATTGATCCATTTCTTGACTCTTCAGTTACCCTCATCGAGTTGCAAAATACTTTACAGACATGTAAAAGGAATAAAACTCCAGGGTTAGACCAAATCTGTAATGAGTTTTATTGTAATTTAACTCCAGCCTGGGAACACTATCTTTTAAATTTTTTTAATCAAATTTTTACGCAAGAAAGCATTCCAAAAAAATGGTGTTCTGTCGAATTAAGAATGTTGTATAAGAAAGGAAGTCCCAGTGATCCCTCCAATTATAGGGGGATTGCCTTGGTTTGTTCACTGGCAAAAATATTTACTAGTATTATTGCTACACGTCTCTCTACCTGGGCAATTGAATATAATATTATTCCAGAGGAGCAATCTGGATTTAGATCTGGCCGTAGTTGTTTTGATAATTTATTCTCATTGTCAGCGGTAATAAATTTGCATATATGTAAAAATAATAGAAAAGTTTACGGCATATTCGTCGATATGAGATGTGCTTTTGATTCTGTCAACCATGTTAAGTTGTGGGAAAAATTATGTTCATTTGGAGTAAGTTCAAAAATCGTCAGAATTATTCAATCACTGTATGAAAACGCTAATTTTATCGTTAACTTTAATAATGAGATCTCACATAATATTAATGTAACGGAGGGTATGCTACAAGGGGAGTCAATGTCACCTCTCTTGTTTAGTTTATTTATTTCCGATATAATTCAATTTTTTCGACAATCAGGAGCTAATGGACTCAAGATATCAAATAGTCGTGAACTTTTGATGTTACTGTTTGCCGATGATATTGTTATTTTGGCGGAGTCTTGGGCTGATGCCCAAAGAAAATTGAAAATTTTGTATTCATATTGCTGTAGTAATGGTTTAGGTGTAAATACCGAGAAAACTAAACTAGTAATTTTTCATAAGAAGGGTAGGTTGGGAAAACATCGGAATTTGGTACATGGTGAGGGAGTTATAGAAAGAACTACTAATTATACTTATTTAGGAGTGAAGTTTAGTTCATCTGGCAAGTTTTTACAAGCTGTTTCCGCTTTTGAAAAGAAAGCCAACATAGCCAATGGTAGAGTACGTGATATTCTTGTGAAGTCAAAAGCAGATAGTTGGGACCCTATTTTGACTCTCTATAATTCGGTTACTAGGGCGACATTTCTTTATAGTTCGGAACTTTGGGCCTTTTCTTATTTAGATCGGGTTGAGGCAGTGCAGTCAAGAACTTTAAAGAGACTCTTGGCATTGCCTAGAAACACCCCTCATTACATGGTAAGGTTGGAGACAGGTAATGCCCACTTTAAAGTTCATATTTTTAAGGCAATGCTCAAATGGTGGATGAAGTTGCTGGAGATGGATGAAAGTAGGATTCCGAAAATATGTTTCCAAAGTTTAGTTCTTAGTAATTTGCCCCTCGATTATAATTGGGCCTTACAATTGCGACATCTGCTTGTCACTGTTGGCGCTGACCATCTGTGGTCTGACCAAACCCTGAATTCTATCCAGTCTAATCTGAATGATTTAGTTTTTCGGTTAAAAAATCACTGCCTCTCCTTAGACATACAACGTGCCATTAATTCAAGTTATAGCTCAGTTTATCGTTCCATCACTAATTTTGGGGAAGTGCAGCAATATTTAAAATTTAGAATCAATTTTAGTAAAATTAGATTTATCTGCCAGATTCGCCTCTCTGCGAATGGTTTACTCAGATTTTTTATTTCTAGAAAGTTTTATAATATAGATTGTGCAGCGATATGTCAGATGTGTAAAAAAGATTTTGAAACTTTAGAGCATATTGTCTGTACTTGTGAAGCGCTGGAAAATTTAAGAAAATTATATTTAGGTGAGTATGAAGCCCCCCTTCCTGCTGCACTTACTTTCAATAATATAAAAGAGGTTAATAATTTTTATAAATATTTCTTACATGTTCTATCTTTGAGAGATCTAGTTGTACATGTCTCTGTTTAATATAAACCCAATTATATTTTATTTTATTTTAATATGAGCTATAATTTTGTTCGCAAGAGTTTTGTTTAAGTTAATTAATTATTTCCAGTTTATTAATTTATTTTTGTATATTTAACCTATTTATATTTATGTATTATATATATCCAACTCCATTTGTATAAACATACGTTTGAACAAATAAAATTGATTGAATTGAATTGAATTGAATTGAGTTTAATATGCATTTTGTTCAATCGTTGAATAAACTCGTTGAAAATATTCCTCCAATAAAAATTATAATTATTATCTAAAGAGATTGGGTAGGAAGACTTCTTCCTTCGATTATAGAATGGTTAAAGTTGAAGAGGGATATGATGCAATATGGAATTTAAAATTAAATAAGAGTCAGGATATTTATGGCCTTAGCAGTTTTATATTGAAGAATATAGCTGATATTCTATCTGAACCCTTTTCCTATCTGATAAATAGCTGTCTGAGAGTGGGATATTATCCAAATGTTTTTAAATTGTCTAGGGTACTTCCAATCCATAAAAGTGGTTCTTATAATGACAACTTCAGACCACTTTCTCTAATCCCTGTAGTTTCGAAGGTTTTTGAAAAGTTATTATACAAGCAAACACAGGATCACTTCGTGACAGATGGGTTATTATCTGCTAGACAATTTGGATTCAGGACTGATCCCTTATAGACTTTGTGAAATGGAGCCACGGAGCCTTGGAAAACGCTGATTAGCTGTTGATCAAGTTGTTCGATTTATCCAAGGCCTTTGATACCGTTTCTCATGGCATTTTATTAGGAAAATTAAAGTGGTATGGGTTTAATGATTTGGTAGTCAAATTTATCTCTTCCAATCTCTGGAATAGATTGGCAGCGGTGTATAAAGGCGGTAAGTACTCTTCTCTATTATGGGACCTCTTGGTTTACATTAACGATCTACCGGCAATGTTTGATAATGATTATATAATTAGGCCATATTTATATGCCGATGATCTTGCGGTATAATTTAGAAATGCAGATAACACATCCGTTAATAACTGCATTAAATTCATATTCGATTGGTGTGCTGCTAATAAGCTAAGTTTAAACCAGGACAAAATAAAAGAGATTACTATTAAATTAGGTAATTATGTTGGGACTGAAAAAACTATCAGTTTCTTAGGCATTTTCATAGAGTCAAAACTGAACTAGACAGATCAAGTTATTAATGTCATGGGTAAAGTGTCTCGTGGAATCTATTGTTTTGAGAAAATTAAGAATTTCGGTTGACTTGGAAGCGTTAAAGTTGGCATATTTTGCGTATGTTCATAGCCATTTGTGCAATGGTACTATAATTTGAGGTAATGCTGCCGAATGTAAAAAATATTTAGGTTACAAATGAAGGCAAGTAAATTTGGGTTTAGACTCGAAAGTATCTTGTCGTTCTTTGTTTAAGTAATTGAACATAACGACACTACCAGCCATATTTATTTTTCAATGCCTCGACTACGTAAAGTGCAATGAAGGCCAATTTCTATGTTTCTCGCAAGTTCATGATCATTTCACCAGAAAACGCAATAATCTTGTTTAAAATAGAAACAGGTGGACAAAAGTTCGTACCAGCTTCCATAGTTTGTCCATCTCTCTCTTTACAACTATTTACCAGAGAATATAAAAAAATAATACTTTGAAGTGTTTCAAAACTAATGTTAAAAATTTATCATTATCTCACCCACTGTATGAGATACATGAATATTTTAAAATTAAGTTTTTGTCTTGACAATTTTGTGAATTCAAATTATATTGTAACTTGACCTTGCCTTGATAAGGATGTAGCTTTTTTTCTGGCAATAAAATAAAATATCAACTATCAAAATATCAAATAAAATAAACATATAAGTTGGATTAGGAATTATCTTTCTGTATACTTAGTTCTGTGCACATTTCACTCATACTAGACACCAAAACAACATAATATATATACACAGGCATTAACCATAAAATTTTTTCAGATATGACATGGCTAAAAGACTAAGAACAGGGGCCGCACCCCTCAAGATACCTCTTTTCTCTGTAAGGATGGAGAATGAAGAAGGGGAAGAGGATGCAGAAGCCTGATGAAAAATTACAAGAGACATGTCGATTTGAAACGATAGGGCTGGTTTTTTTCCACCAACATAATGGTAGGTGGAGGTAATTAGAAGCCTTAAGTAAATATTAATGTCAATATATTAGTTTTTTCAGCCTTCAAAAACAAAACAACAAAGAAACATGGTGGCGGGGCAACATGATGGTTTGGGGATGTTTTTCCCATAACGGAGTTGGACCGTTAATCGAAGTGAAGGGGATATGGATCGATTCATGTATTGTGAGATATTAGAGAAACAAATGCTACCGTAAGCTACAGAAAATATGCCACTTGAATGGCACATGTTAACGATCCGAACCACAAGACCTAGCATGTTCGTGAATTCCTGAAACTTGAAAAAAATCTTAGTTATGGAGTGGTCAAATCAAAGTGCCGACTTAAACCCTCTAAAGCACCTGTGGGAGGAGTTGGATCGCCAGGTAGGATGCTGTAATTATTCGAATAAGGAGGACTTTATATGAAGCTCTGAAAAATGAATAAGCTTTGATATTTTTGATTGATCTATACATCATATTTGTCAATATATTATTGAACATACTATACTATATATATATATATATATCTATACTACAGTAATGTACATATATATATATATGTTTTTCCTGCCACTAGCAATTTGCAAATATCGTGGTTACTACTATTGCTCGATAATTGCATTTTCGTGCTTTGGCTGGTCTCAATGGAGTGAAACTTACATTCAATTCCTGATAGCTTCAAATAAACTTGTTACCTAAGCGGAAGTAATGTCGCAGAAAAATATCCTTCTATTTTCCTGCTAATTCTGCACATCTCTTTGACACTCAGCAAGCCACGAACAACCAGCAGACCACGTCTTGGTAATGAAGCCTGGCCACATTGGATGTAGCATTCTTGCCTTCTTCCATCTTTGATGTGAACCAGTCTATTAATTACATGGAAGTTTATATAGAACCACTTTATAGTCCCAGAACCGGGATTGCTTACTTATTAACAGTGTAAGCTTAAATCTTCCTAATCATAATGCTGTTAAGCCTGATATTAAACGCTTGCACCAATTACTCCTTATTTTTCTTTTGGCAATGTTGATGAACTGATGCATGCCCAGATGTTTATATAACTCCCTTTTTTCAGCATCCTTTTACTATCATTTGAGCCTTCAAGGATCAGATTTGATTCTACAAGACTGCCTTTAAGACATGGAATGTCGCACTCTTGTCGAGTCCAAATATCATATTTATTGAGTGGCGGAAAGAGGGACCCGTGGTAAGTCAAGTTATAGTTGTTCTTTGTTTCCTTGGATAGATCTTGAGATCATCCATTGACTGTATGCTGATTTGACATCACCATTATTACTATTTATTATTATTATTTTATTTTCTCAATCCTTCTATTTAAGTTTACAGCGGTTAATAAGTGGGCACTTACGACACTTGCGTATATGTAGCTTCGGGATTATAAAGTGGTCCAATACAATCGTCCAAGCCAAACTTTAGGTAATTATAGTTTAAAAATTAGCGGACGACGAGACATATTTCCAAAAATAATTGCTTTCTGCATTAAGAAAATAGACCGGATGGAGTTCCAGGTTCTATAGTGTAGAATTTCGTAGTGTTTTTGTGACAACATCTGCATTCGCAATTACTATTGGGAGTATTACGCCAATTGGCACACTCTAATAATTTCCTCTTTATGCAGACTATATTTTCTTATTTTCCCTGCTATTGTTGCTCAGGACAACAATATCGACTATGTAAACAATTCAGTGTATTAGTGGAATTCCTTATTTATAGCTTATAAAAAAGGCCAGCTTTTGAGACTTGGAACGTCGCACTCTTGTCGAGTCCAAATATCATATTTATTGAATGGCTTGAAAGAGGGACCCGTGGCAGTCAAGCTATAGTTTGATTGCAACCCAATATACAGAAAGTGCATACATTTATTTTTTTTAGGCACCAGTTTGGGCCCAAGGTAAGCGTATAATATTGTATAAGAATAAACTGTGATCAATATTGGAATAAACCGCTCGGAAATGCGCCTGGAAATTGTGTAATATTTCTCCTGAGTTAACATTGTGATATAATATCACGGTACAGTTAGGCGGGGAGTGAGCTAAAAGGATATTGTAATAAGTCAAAGTGAGGATGCTGTTACCAATTTCTTTTAACAATAAAGAAAACGTAATAAAATAATAAAGAAAGTATGGAATGCTTCATTCTTAAAAAGCAATATCATCTTCCAAAGTAATCAGTGATGGAGTAACTTTTTGGATAAAATTTTAAAAGGACTAACATTAAATTGTAGTGAAGAACCAGATATATATATAATACATAATATATAATATACAATATTATATATATATATATATATATTCAGGGTGTCCCAAGGTATATGGATAACGAATTTTTCTCGGAAACTACGATAGCTAGAAAGAAACTAAAAAATACGTGTCCCCGTAGTTTTTTGTTAGAAATCCAAATTTAATTGGCAAATTTGTTTTGGTGCTTCCAGAAGCGAGATACAGGCACCAACTGCATTTTTTCAAATAGGGAGGTGTGGCTTTTATTTAAGAAATAGATTCCGCTATTTTTTGTAAGAAAAATTTACTTGAACGTTTTTTTTTCTTGAGTGAATATTTTACAAGTTATGAATTGAAACATGAGTCTTATAAGAAATTTCAAATATATTATAACGGTTTTTTTGATGAATAAGAAGAAAAATACTATTTTTATTATACATTTTACTCCTCATTAATTACAGATCTTGCTCGAATTGGCCCCCATTATTAGAGATGCTTACACATACTTTTTCCTGCCAATTGTACCTTACGACCAAAGAAATACATCTCTATATATTAGGACTACGATGACAGTCAATTAGTTACACAGATAACTTTGATGAGGTTGATAATATTAAGTGATGTTGAGAGGGGGGGGCGGACGGTCAGACAGTTCGTCCGTGGTATAACGAATACAAGCGGCCGTGCAAGCATATTTCGCCCTGATTATTGAATAGCCTGAACTTCTGCTGAAATGGTTGCCACAGTTACCAATACAGCCGATTTTCATTACTTATTTCACAGAGGCTCCTATTTAGCGAATGAATCTCTCTCCAGTTTTCGACTAACTATGCTCACGGTTGCTCTTCTCCACAGATACCAAGCAACACCTCACTATTTCACTTATCAGACTCACTTGTATATTTAAATACTTCTTTTTAATTATAAGTTAGTGAAATAATATAATTTTTTTTTGCCTATACTAAGTTAACAATTATTCTTGTTACCAGTACTTAATGACGTTATAGCATAACCCATTTAAACCAAAGTATTTTAAATAATCCTGTGATGGATGCCAGAAATATATTTTATTTAAGAAAAATCTAACATTCGCTGGCAAAAAGGGTACACACAGGTAGAAGACTATAGTTACAGAAAGAGTTCACAGGACTAAGTTGGCTTTGAACTCTTTCTCTAAATGTAGTCTTCTACCTGTGTGTACCATTTTTGCCAGCGAATATTAGATTTTTCTTAAATATGATATATTTGAAAATATATTTCTGCCATCCATCACAATACCCTTAAACAATTATTATCAACAAAAATTAATCCCCTATATTTCTTAAACTATAGAGTGCCATTATTATGGTATATAGTGGGCCAATGGAAGGATTATGGTTTATATGGATTTGTGGATTATTTGATATTCTAGTCTTTACAGTTGTTTACTTCATTAAGATTAGAAATTAAAGAGTTTATAATAGGTTATTTTTTCCGTTTATTTTTATAGGTTTGTATTTTTTAAAGATTGTTTGCTATTAAATTCAATGTTTTTATGTATGAATTTGACCACTTTTCTTAGGAAAAAGTGTAGAACATTACAAACGCTATCAGCTATTATAAGATATTTTCTTAAATTGTAACTGTCTATCACACTGTCATAGTAGAAACGTAAAATAATTAAAATAAAAACACATTTTTACCTCACATCCGCGCAACCTTTTAGTTACCCGCCCCGGCTTACTATTCCGCTCCCCAGCAAGCAAATTCAAATTAAGTGCTAAGGTGCGTTCGAAGAAGGAAAAAAAAAAAATCTTATAGGTACAAGTCGTAAACGCTCGGATTACTATTCTAAATACATTCGATTTTTCCTGTACAAACACTTCTATTATCAGAATATAAATTGAAAAATTACGTATATTATGATGGCATATCTCTGTTTACAGTTTATCCATACTTTTCACAATCTACATATCCATATCGTACATACCAATTCTTTTCACAATCTCTGTTCATGCTCTTAACAAAAATATTTCACACTTTCTTCCAATTGAACCTACTTGCATAAACCACACTTTCCAATCATTTTTTTTTTTTTTTAATTTATTTATTGTAATACAGTACCAACACAAAATGTGTTTTGCCTGTAATGCTGTTGTCTGTATGATAATGTACTGACGTGTAGAACGTGTGCAGGTACCCCATCCAATGATGGCCCTGTTGGAGTGATTTGTTTATGGAGTGAATAAATGAAATGTGAAGTGAAATAAATGTATGGGTGTGAATGTAATTATGCTAGTTCATAATGTCGTTCAGTGAGGTCTGTCAGTCAGTATGAAGTTTGTCTACGGTGGATGTAACAAGTCCTGTGGCCATCTCCGTTTTAGTCTTCTTCCTGGAACTAGAGTTGTTTGTAAATTGTTGATTAGAAGTTTGTATGACTGTTCAGTTTGACATGATACTTAGTGTACAGTCGATGTGCTGCTTGTTGTACTGTTTCAGTGTTTATGTCTTTATGTATTGTTTCGTTTGTAACATAGAAAGGAGATGAAAGTATAGTCCGCAGTGTGCGAGATTGGAATGTCTGAATTTTTTTTCAAATGTGTCTGTTTAGCCGCTCCCCAAAGCTGAAGTCCGTATGTCCAAATTGGTTTCAATAGAGTCTTGTAAATTAGGAGTTTGTTGTTTATGTTTAATGTGGATTTTGTCTTTAGTAATCTATATAACTGTTTGAAACGTAAATTAAGTTCAAGTCTTTTAGTTTTTACATGTGTTGCCCAAGTTAGTCGTTTGTCCAAGTGCATGCCTAAATATTTTACCGAGTTACTTAACGGTAATGGTTCGTTATCATATTTCACAGGTATATCTTCCGTCTTTTTTAGAGTAAAATGTACTGTTTTTGTTTTGTTTATATTGAGTAGTAAACTAATTAAGTAAGTAACTAATTAGTAAGTAATTTCCATGTGATGTTCCAGTTATGCAAGTTAGTCAAATGCTGCTCCAATATTCCAATCATAATTTATAAAAAAAATAAAATGAGGAATTTTAGATCATCCATTTTTATATTTTCATATTTATTCTAAAGAAAATAACGCTTGTACGTGTCTACACAAAATCGTATTGGCTTCTTTAATATTTGATTTTCTTTAATACAGAACGC